>JAEMWC010000607.1:0-32500 GCA_016490735.1 Pachyseris speciosa
AGTGTCGAAAAAGTTGAGATTTCACTCTATGCCCAAGCTTGACAGTTGCTTCTACTTTTAACCCAAGGCAATATTTGCAATCGCTTGAGATTTCTAAACAAATATCTTATGTTCTCAGAGGAATTAAACGAGCTGTTTCGAGAAAATTGGTCAAAATTTCTGACTGCCGGGTATCTAGTTGTTTGAAATCAGTTCCCGTCTGCCGGGTATCTTCGGCGCCGCCATCTTGGAAGTACAAGCCGCCCCCAAGGCATCTCGGTCTATGGCAGTTTTAGGCCATGGTGATAAAATTTTCATTTGCTTTAAATTTAATTTGTTTTCAATTGACTTTACTTTCATATTAATTTCATTTTAGATAAAGCATTTTTTTTTGCTTTAATTTTATTTTCATAAGAAATTGTTTTTGAAAATGAAATAAAATCAAGTCAAACGAATGAAATGAAATAAAACAATAAACTGAATAAGTAAAATAAAAGAAAATATTAAAGAAAAAGATGAAAAAAAAACACCAAAAATCCTCATGGCAGTTCTAGGCCACCATAGACCCCTCCACGGTTTATGACGCCATGTTGGCTGGGTGGGGAAACGCGGCTAAAATTACAATAAATGTATGGGATTTTGGCCGACTTTGAACTGCAAAAACGATGCGGATTTCCAACATTCCAGACATTTGTCACTACTTTAAATAGTTTTATTGATATCATTCATTCAACAGAAAATAAGGCCATCACAGAAGATATGACGTCCATAACTTTGAATTATAAATCTTCTTATGTGGCTACTAAAATCGTGTACAGTCGTTGTAGCCTGAATCTGTTCTTTGTACTTCATGAAAATAATCTAAGTACAAATGTCTTTTGAAAGACATTTTTGCTGTGGAAATCCACTTCTTGTTAGTGGCGTTACAGCAGTTCCAAGTTGGCCAAAATTCCTTACATTTACATGTACTGTAATTTTAGTTAGGTTTGCCCCCCAGCCAAGATGGCATCACAAACCGTGGAAAGGTCTATTCCTTCAATTCAGTCACATTCCCCAGTGCACACCCCTGGCAATTATTTTCTTACTTGATGCACTATTCTCCACTGCCGAGTGCACAGAAAAAGATCATTCCTCTACTCTGGGATGCTTGATACCAATGAACTGCTTCTTTTGATGAAACTAAGTATTTGTTTCTGCAGTTAGTAATTAACAAAACTTGGCATTTTACAACAAAAACTGTTTGCAAGTAATAGTGAGTAAATTTATTTAGTATTGTTAAAGGCAGCCATTTTTGCTACATGGCTAAACATGACATTGCCTGATTTACTGAGGTGCTTTTGCTGTTGATTTTAAGTCCAAAACAGACATTTTGGTTGGGGTTAAAGCAGAAATAGGAGAGCCTCGTCTGCTGAAACCAAACAAGGGATACATAGAATTCTTTGTAGACTGGTAAGAAGTTTTGATATGTTTTAAGCATGGTTGAAGGTCCTAGTATCTTAGTCTTTCTTTGCTAAAAGCTTTCTTTTTAGGCACCTTCGCATTACAACCACCTCTCAACAATAGGCTACAATTAGCCTTAACCTGGGCTTGCAAAAAACAGTATTGTATCCCTAATTTAGCACTAAACAAAAGAATGGAGAGAAGTCTGTCTTTCTTACATCGGACGCATTACACTTAGCTTGTGTTGGAGTCTATTTCTTTGCAGTGTATATCTGTAGACCCCTATCAGATCAACATATATCCCTTTAAAATAACAAAATTGCTTTACAGTTCAACCATTGAGAACAATAATAATAACACTTGTAAAAAATATTTATAAAAGAAGGGGCAGTAACAATGACCTCTAAACCACTGAGGTTCAGTATAGCTAATGAGTTAAAAATAGGTTATTTATTGTAAAAAAAAAAACCAAGCACACTCGTTTTCACTTCGATGAATACTTCTGCTAAGTGTTTGAGAAAGAAACGCTTATCAAACCATGTAGGATTTTTTCGCATAGACGTTAATGGAGTCTTGGTGAAATGTGTGGAGAAAAATAATCTGTTTACAAATACATCATTTGAAACATAAGAAAGAGAGTAAGGTTTCTGCAGTCAGTTTCATGTCACAAAAGTAAAAACTAAAATTGCTTATCATTCAAAAACTAATGTCCAGAAATTGAGATCTTGTGGAAAAATAGTAAATTAACTACGTGTCATTAAAAGTCTCAGGGGTGTATGATATCCCATACTTGAGTTATTCAACGAAATGTACCACTCAAAATTAGATTAGTATGGAGCCACCACGGGGAAACAGGGCAGTCTAATTCAAAACATGTCGAGTTCAGTTTGGTCATGTTAAAAGTATTCTTCTCGCTGTTGAACTTGCAAACATTCGTATTAGACACTTCTCTCAACATATTAGTCGTTGAGACTTCAAAGACACAAGGTGAATCAACGTTTTCTGATACATGACAACAGGCATCATTCTTGCTGTTGTGAGTTGTTATTAATTGACTGTATAGTTCGCGCTTGCGCAGAAACGCCAGAAGTGCCTTTTGTGGATGAAACACGACAACGAAAAATGAAGCCTATTTTAAACCTCAGGCTTTTTACTAGCCTGAGTAATAATTTCTGGAAGTAAAATTCATACAAATTCATTCTATGTATTTTCCTGTCCCTTATTTTCCCAATTCACAAACGTCTCAGTGGAATTCATACTCTGTCCAATGAAACTACAGGATCTGCCAGTAGAACTGTAAAAAATTTTACTTACAAATGCATGTATCATGAAAAAATGGTCATGATAATAAATTAGTCATTAATCCAAGGTTGTCACCAGTGTCATGAGTCTATCACTAGAACCAAAATATTCAGGGTGTGCACCATATACCAAGTCACAGGTGACATCACAAAGCACACAACAATGGAGAAACAATACACCATCTGGAACGACACAATAAACCAAATACAATGGAAGAAAACAATACACTAACAATGGACTTAGTGTACATGGTGCTCCAGCCCGATATTCATTTAGGCCTATTCATTCTCCTTTGGATGGTAGAAAAATGTAGGGGTTGTAAAAGTATGGCAGAGGGAATTAGCAGATTTTGTGCAAAGAACTCAGCCATATTATTAGAGATAGGTTAAACAGTAGCAGTGGTAACAGTTCAAAATACCAGACGATGGTGTTGGGAAAAAACAAAGGAACTGATGAACCAGTGGTTCAAGTGTGAAGAGTCACAACTTCCCATATCCAACACAATGGAACTTCTTGGTGTGACAATCGATGATAAATTAAATTTTGAAAAAGCACATCGCTAAAATATGTAGAAAAGTCAGTCAACAGATCGCTGTATTAAAAAGATGCAGAAACTGTTGCCTTTTGAGACTAGAAGGATCTTTATAAAGCTTTTATTCTACCACACTTAAATTACTGCTCTGAAATGTGGCACTTCTGTAATAAGAAGTCAGCTGACAAGTTAGAGATGGTGAACAAATGTGCGCTTCGTTTTGTTTTTAGAGATAAGTCCTCACCTTATGACGAACCTTGTAAGCATATCGGTCTCTCAAGTCTTCATGAACAGCGATTAGCGAAAATATTGTCCACTGTTTTCAAGATAGTAGCCAGTGATGCAGGACCTACAAACTTACATGATCTCATAACAGTAAGGTGCTCCACTTATAACCTTAGGGGCACCACAATACTGGACCTTCCAAAAGTAAAATCAACAAACTTTTGGCTTAAGATCATGGAGATACGCTGCATTGAAATTGTGGAACACTTAACCAGATGAGTCTTGAAAGATACAAGTATACACTACTTTTAAAAACTACTTAAAAACATTAGATCTCACGGGACTCTGAGTGCGATGAGGATCTATCCTTAATTATATTTACTGCTTTTAATGATCACATTTTTTATACGTTTTACTTAGTTACAACATTGTTAAATTCTTATATTTTAATATTAGTTAGTTCTTATCTTACTTTATTCAAACTTATACACCTTCAAAAGGCTTTTATAATTTCTTTTTTCTCTTTTTATTTCGCGGCATACCTGTAAACTAGCTTTTTAGCTAAGAGTACCGACCACGTTTAATATATTGATTGATTGATTGTTGCCATCCACTGCAAGACAAGAACCAAAACAACTGTGGGTAAGGTTATTGAGAAATGCAACACAGCAGTAAATGTTCTATTGTCTTTCAATGCGTAGGTTCTTCCCCTGCAAATTCATTTCCTTTATAATTTAGCTGTATTTTGCCAGTGTGTGCATGAGGTAGAATACTTGGGTCATTGGCAATGCTGTCATAACTGATTATTATGTTCCTGTAAGAGGTAATTGAGCCTATGATTTGGTGATCTTCTTTCCTCAGCTCAGCAAATGCCACACCCGAGTTTGAGGGACGAGGAGGTGAGGAGCTTGGGTCGATGCTAGCAAAGACATTACAAAGAGCATACAATCACAAGTCTGCTATTGATCTGGGCTCACTGTGTATTCTTCCTGGAAAACAGTGTTGGGTTTATATATTGATGCTTTGGTAAGACAGTCTGACAATACTTATTATAATATTAATAATTAGTTACAAATATGATATGGCTTAAAAAAATATGACCAATTTTTGTTCCTGGTAGAAGTCCTTCCGGATCCTATAAAGTCCTCTTCTTCATAGAATGCTAAATGGAAATAATCCTAAATCAGATCTTATTTAGGACCTTTAAAGATTTTGTATGAACCAGTGAAGTCTTCAGGACTCCAAGATGATACAGTAACCTCCATGACTCTACAGTATTCCTGTAAGATCTTTATGTGTTAAGCCTTGGCCAAATGGACTCGCAAGTAGTCGCAAGTAGCCGCAAGTTGAACTTGCGTACGACTACTTGCATTAGGTGGCCAAATGGACTTGCAAGTTTCCTCACAAGTACATGCAAGTAGCAAAAAACCCATTTCATTGGCTAATAGGTTGCTATAACAATGAATGGACATCACTCAACTTGCGTTGTCTTGGACTGGGTGGCCAAACGGTGAAAAAGTCCCGTCGATTTGCGTGCAAATTTGATCTTGACCAAAGTGAGTGCAAGTCATTGCAAGTCAATGCAAGTGCATGCAAGTCCTGGCCAAACGGAGTTGCAAGTAGATCCAAGTTTTCAACTTGCATTTACTTGCGAGTCCATTTGGCCAAGGCTTTAATTTATGATCCAGCTAACACTGCATATGATATTAAATCAAATTTCACAGTATCCTCTTACATCTTATTGACTTTTACTGGAATTTTTCTCAGGATTTCTACCAGGATATTCAGATTGGTTTTAGGGTACCAAGGGGTAATTAGCTTGTTGCACAACATCATTTTGAGTAGGTGTGCTATGTGGGATCAGTAATGGTCTTGAAAACCCAGAGTCTTTGTTCCGTATGAACGTTATATTGGTTGGGAAACAAGCAACTCTGTAAAGTACCGAAAATGTCCGACTTCTGCTTGAATTCCACATGCTTAGAGTTCAGCATTATGCTGTATTTCTGTTTTACTTCTGAAAAACCCAATCAAACAAAATCTGAAACCTAATGGATCATTCAAGAGTCATTCTGTTTTTTCAAGCATGCACTGTAAGAAATGAAGACTCAAGGTACAAGATTGTAGTACTGGAAGCAGTTAATTAAAGTGTTGTGTATTTGATGCAAAGAATCCACCACCTCTTATTGCACTTTTGCTAGAATGCATGTTAACTGAGAACTACTCCATCGAGTATGATATTTGTTATGTTAGGTGTTGGAGTGTGGAGGAAACTTGTTTGATTCATTGTCTTTGGCAGTGAAAGCAGCTCTCTTCAACACCAGGTATGTTTCTACTGACATTATCCTAAAGTGAATACTGAACATTTCATGTCCACCTTTGTAAATAGATTAACATTCAAACATGAATTATAATAGCGACGCACACTATTACTATAAATAGATTTTGTCACTTTAGTCCCCCGCCGTGACTCAGACAAACACTGCAGTTTGCTAAACGAAAATGTGTAGGCGCGAGTGACAATTTTCGAACAAAAACACGAAAGAATCGGTAAAATCGTGGTATTTGCTTTGCAGAAGGGCGATAAATGGTTAGCACCAAACACTGCTGTTTGTGTGAGTGCAAAATGGACTGGAGGTATCCAAAAAATGCCAAAAATCCCTCAGATTGACAAGAATCTGGCTATTTATTCCATTCCCAAAATCTTCGCAACATATTGGGAAGTGCGAACATTGGCTAATAGCTTGTTCACGGAAATTCTTTACAGAGAGAAACATCTCCCGGCCAGAAATACATACATTTGTGCCAGAAGCATAAGCTTCTCTTTGTTTCCTTCACTGGCCCAGAGTAAACGGTCCCACTACTAAATTTTCCGATCCACTGAGCAAATCTCACACCAAACAATGCGCGTGTCTGCCCCAACTGAGAAAAGCCCCAGAAAACAATACCAGAGCCACTGGCAAGGATAGAAAACCTAATCGACAAGAATTTTGCTGAATCTATACCAACTAACGTGTTAGGAAAATCTACAATGGCCGACAGCGAAGGTAGCCTGCAAGCAAGTCTCTCGGGGCTTGTTCGCAATGCTCCCAGAGTCGTGAGTAGTCTGTGCTACAATAATATCGCCGGGACGGATTCCAGCTCTTATGGAACACTTCGTTGCGAAGATCACACAAATAAATTCTGCTTAATTTCTCGACCATGTTTGCCCTTTGCATACCATCAGCTATTGGACTTGTAAGGATTCTTCTGCAATGGAAAATGCAAAAACTGGTCGAACAAGTGAGTTTTCGATAAGATAGAGACTACATGTATTTATCTGTTTCCAGAAAGGAAAATCGGACAATCATATGTGCACAAAATTTTCACTGCGTTCATTCAGCTGATTTATATAAGCTTAACATTTAGAGACATGCAAAATGCCATAAGCACCTGTTAAAGAATTTTTACAAGACACGCGCAAGCTGAGAATAAAATATGCTCTGTCAGTTTTCCCACAACTTGAAATGAGTTATATCATTCTACAAATGTGGGAAAAACTATATTATAAAACAAATAAAAAAGCCTTAACCATGCTTTGTTCTGTTATAAGGCACTCAAGGTAAGTGATGAGAGCACTCAAGAAGTAGTTAAAAGCGCTCGCCTACTTCTTGAGTGCTCTTGTCACTTCCTTGCAGCCTTATAACAGAACAAAGCATGGTTACGGCTTTTTATTTTTTTAATTATATTATAATTACAACAACAACAATAATAATAATAATAATAATAATAGTAATATTAATTATTATTATTATTATTATTATTATTATTATCATCATCATTATCATCATCATCATGTTGAAGTCATTTTAACCCAGCGGATTTATTTTATTCATTTTTGTTTTATTTTGTTTCTTTCAAGAATTCCAAATGTTGCAGTTTCAACAGATGAAGGAGATGTGGAATTGGAGATTTCAGATGATCCACATGACTGTAGAAGGCTAGATGTTACTTCAATCCCTGTAACTGTGACTCTAAGCAAGGTTGTTCAAATGTGAATGTTTGAAGAAATGATGGTTAAACTGTTCAAGCCCATTTTCACAACTGACGTGTCTAAATTCTTCTTACCATATAATCCTTTTTCAAACACACAGGTCAATATGAGATGAGAGGAAATAATTGCTTAAGATGAAAAGTCTTGATTTTTTTAAACAAATTCTCCCTACGGGTACCATAGGAAATATAGAGAAAAAGTAAGGAGAAAACCAATTTGTTGGATGCTACTTTTATGTTTTAGGTTGGTCATCGTCATGTGGTGGATGCCAGTCCTGAGGAGGAAGCCTGCAGTCTTGCACAGCTTCTGGTATCAGTGAATGGAGACAACAACATTTGTGCGATGCAGAAGGTTGGCAGTGGAGCCCTGGATCCTGATTCCATATTTGAGATGATTGAGGTTGGAACATTATTGAATAATTATATTTGATTGTTTTAGAAGTGTTTTTGATTTCTTAAGATAACTGTGTTCATAACAATCAGGCTTTTAGCCAAGAATTTGAAGATAAAGAATTATTGAAGAGACATGTCTCCTAAGGAATTTAATTGATTCTTAACTATTTGGGGGAAACTACACTGAACTTTTGCCTCCTGGCTAAAGCCTTGTTGATATTTTTAAAAAAGTATAACAAAAGAGGTTTATCCTGGCTATGAGATTACAAATGATGGTGTATTCCAACCTCATTTTTCAAACCAACAAGTTTATGTATGTCTTGTTGGCGGTCAGACGTGAGGAATATTCAGTTGATGATTGTGTCTAACATGGTGGTGGATTTGGCCACCAATGTTGCTATACAATTCATCAAAAATGTCTCTTTCTCTTTCCGTGAACATATTCTAAGCCTATGATAATTGTTACTGATTTTGATCTGAAAGGCTGAGGGGGGAGGGGGGAGGGGGGGGGGTGGAGTTGATGGTTGAAAAAGACCAAACAAGTTTTTAGTTGTTGCAGTTATTTTCTTCAAAAGAAAAAAATGCTTTTGGTCTTCTTGTTCACCAGACTGCCCGTGTTGTTGGAAAAGAATTGAACAAAGAACTATTGAAGGTTCTCAAAAAGGAGGAATCTGAAACAAGCTCAAATAAGGAGAAAGTTGGCTTTCTATTATAGCAAGAAAAGTGAGCAAACCACAACAAAAAGGAAATAGGATCCTTGGCTATCTTCTGTCCAACTACACAGATCCAGCAGAGAATGCCGTGCCAGGAGCTCATACATGTTTTGATACATGTGCTTTAGCTACACTATTTGGATCCAGTGGGCCCATACAATGATGAAATCCTTACATTTGCCATGTGTTCAGCGAGGAGAACTCGGTAGATAGTTAACAACCTCAAGAAAAAGGCATTGTTTTATGGTGCCACGGTCTCTCTCATCATGCAGGAAATGATAGTGGAGGAATGAGTGAAACATTGGGATACTCTCTTTCCTACAGAAAATGCCCTTCTCAAATGAAGTCAGTTATGTATTGCTGTAAAAGCATAACACCATCACCTGTAAATAATTCATTAACCAAAAATGTAATAAAAGAGAAATACAATATCATTGTGGGAGATGTCTTTTGGGTTCCCTGCTACAATCTTCCCCACCCTTCCCACCTTACCATTACCCCACCCCCCCAGGAAAACAAATTTCATGCTCAAATTGAACTTTTCTGGTCTCTGATACTGGCATGCAGGGTCAAAGGGTTTACCTCTATAGTTTAGAAGGTTTTGTTTTCTTTGTTTTATGTCATTGATGAGTTTCACAGGTTCTTACAGCAAGGTAGAGCCAATTCAAGATAAAGACGGAAATGAGCAGAACAACTAATAAATATAGTTGATATGGAATCACTGTTCTGAGCATTGTCCTCAACCTCACATGCATTGTCTTGCATAAAAAACTGAATTCTACCAATGGTACAATAGGCAAATCCTTTTCGTGTTACTTAATAATTTCATGTCAATTAAATATGGCATAAAATTGAAGAAGAACGACAACAACGTCAACAAAAGAAAATTTTGTAATTTAAAATTTTTGATTTTACCCACATTCCATTGCGCAAAAGATGAAAAAGACTGGGCTCCAGTTGGAAAGCAAGATGGCGATTTGAAAGAGATGCTACAACTTTTGACTGGTATTTCTGTGTCAGCTTTTGATTTCTCAATCTCACCATGACAATTGCAATTGGGTTTGAAGGAAGTGCAAACAAACTAGGCGTTGGTATCATCAAAGATGGCGTTGTTCTCTCCAATGTGCGCACAACTTACATCACACCTCCTGGACAAGGTGTGCACACGTGAGCTAGCAAAACAAATTAATTTTGGTAGCTCCAAACCTGAGGATAAACAAGGTGTTCTACCAGAAGTGTTAACTATGGGTATTAATTTCGTTTTAGGGTTCTTACCAAGAGATACAGCAAAACATCACCGTGAAAACATAATTGATATTTTGAGAAGGTAAGCTCAGTACTGGCTTGAGTTTGATCCTATCTGCAGCTGTCCTATCTAACTATAATCTTAAGCTTACTTCTTTCCTTTGGGTCAAATTATTTGCTCGCTGGTCACTTCTATTTTTTGATGATTTAATGGCGAGAAGAGTATAGAAAATACTTTTGTTTTCAGACAAGGCGTAGAATGGAATTTCGTCTACGTGTTACAAGTTCTTTCAGTGTGTTATAGGCAGAAGTGACAGGATGGGGTTGGTAGTTATACTGCACTGATGTGATACGTTGTACACTTTATCAGTCAATAAAGCAGAAGAAGTAGAAGTAAGGGCATAGAAGCTACACCATGCTGTAGCTAAATCTTGTGAGGGAGCAACTACAGAATGCAGGGTTACTTGTAAAGCAGTATTATTAATGTTGGTGGCTGGACGGCTTCCCAGTCACAATCATTGATTAAAGAACGAGAGATATATATATTTTGGTGGGTTGCCAGTCGCTGTGATTAAAGAACGATAGAGATATATGATTTGGTGGCTCGGTGGCTTGCCAGTCACAGTCAATGAATAAAGAATGAGTACATGAGTCAAACCCACAACTTCTGCAATACCAGTGCTGTGTTCTACCAACTGAGCTAACAAGCCAACCAGGAGCTGGTCATTTTGTTGGCTTGTAATATACCCGTGAGTAATGAATAATTATATGAAAATCACATATTTGAACTGCAGATTAAAGAATGAAGATGTGAATGATCATCGCGGTTATGATCAGTACTCAAGAAGTAATGAAAATAAAACCTGAAAAAGATTCAGGCTTGTACGGGAGTTGAACCCACAACTTCTGCGATACCGGTGCAGTGCTCTACCAAATGAGCTAACAAGCCAACTGGGAGCTGGTCAATAAAATGACACATTCATTCTGTAATATATTCACTCTCACATATTTACAAGTTTGTTGGTATTGGCCAACCAATAGAACTACAGGTCTACCCAAGACAGCATTGCTATCCCCACATTACCAAGATACCAAGTCTTTGAAGGGAGAATTGGACTTGCATCAGTTTTTTTATTCTTGATGAAGTGTTGGCAAGGAGGATGGGGTGGACTCTGTTGTTTCATTTTCTCTTTTTTAGAGCTTTACAAGAGGCAAACATCAAGCCTCAGGAGATCGACTGTGTTTGTTACACCAAAGGTTTGTGTTTACACATATTTGGTATCTTCTACATGTAAATTCAGTCCATAATGTGATGGCAGCTGGATGAAGACTTCAGCATTCTATCTTCCAGTGTGTTTCATTCTCAGTTGTACTGCTTTT
The DNA here is from genome assembly GCA_016490735.1 of Pachyseris speciosa. Lineage (NCBI taxonomy): Eukaryota > Metazoa > Cnidaria > Anthozoa > Scleractinia > Pachyseridae > Pachyseris > Pachyseris speciosa. The sequence continues at coordinate 11,239 of JAEMWC010000607.1, forward strand.
CCCCTACTGTCTGTCTGTTTGAGCATTTTATTATTTTTTTGTTATTTATGTTACAGTGTCCTCAATTAGCAATACCATGCTAAAGTTATATGACACTTAAATAAAGTTTATCATCATCATCATCATCATCATCATCATCATTATTATATTAGTCACAATTAAAAACATGCTCATGGATCATTGACAAAGTACACATTGCTGACTTGTCACACTAAAATACTGGTAATGTGTAATCAGTGAAGATGGACAGAGTTCAGTAACCTACAGCATGCTGTAGAGACTCTTTTTGTATTACAAATTTTTCCCCCCATATTTAATAGTTCAACATGTATGAAAAACAACTTGAATGTGTAGATCTCTTTGAAATTCCTGAAAACCTTTTTTTGCATTCAAAATATACACTATTTGCCTCAGAAGTGCCCCATGCATCACACAGCCGAAATGTCAAGTGACGCATGTCTGAGTTACGTGCATGTAACACTGTGAACCGTCATCCACAGTCAACAGGGCAGACAGAAAAAGAGCGTCCAATATGACGAGTTGCCCTTAATAGTCTGACGTTGCTAAATAATTTGTATCACTCGGCATTTTCATTCAACCACAACCCTGAATCGAGCGGCAGCATGAGATCTTCACGGCACCCAGTGTAACATCAAACCGGGTACCACAAATGAGTAAATTAGATCCCAGTCTCTAAGACACTTTGGCGGCTAAGTAGCAGGTATTTTAAAGTGCCTATGAAGTTAAAAATTTTCTTTTGAATTTTTGAAGCTTCTTGTGTCTTGATTACAAAATGACAAACGAAATTTGACATCATCAACTAAAGCCAAATTTTTTTCGCTCTGAATCATGTCCCTTGGACTGGGAACAAATTTTGCTCAGAACAATGTTGACGATGTAGGAAATGCCACAACACTCGTGTCTTCTGAAGCATTTCCTATGTCACACCTTTGTAATATGATCTTTTGGCCGGGTGCAAGATGGAGACACTTTTTGGTGCCAAATTTAAAACTTCTGGTTCAATTTATTCCGCTTTGTGAATGTTTTACTGCCTAAAACCTAAATATTAAGAATCAGAAAATGATAAAGTATTATATTAGAACAAGAGATTTTTCACTTCATAGGCACTTTAAACACGAAAAAGTGGCTTTTTAGAAGATTTGAGTAGTTTGTAAGCTTCAAGTCATTTTTCATACATGTTCAACAATTAAAAATTCTTGTCATGGGCACTTTAAGGAAACAGCTTACCCAGAGTTCAGTGACAACCTTGCCTTTTCTGTACCTCGTCCACTGCTTGCTCATTCAAAAAAATTTCATTTCAGCATTTTATGTTATTGATAGAGCCACATAATACAGTACATCAGTCACATTATCATGTTTTTTTTTTTAAATTCAGGTCCTGGTATGGGAGCCCCTCTAGTGACAGTTGCTGTTGTTGCTAGGACAGTTGCTCAGTTATGGAAGAAACCTATAGTAGCTGTTAATCACTGTATTGGACACATTGAGATGGGGCGCCTCGTAACAGGTGCAGTTAACCCCACTGTCCTGTATGTGAGTGGTGGAAATACCCAGGTTATAGCATACCTGCAGCGACGTTATCGCATATTTGGAGAAACTATTGACATTGCTGTCGGCAACTGTCTGGATAGATTTGCCAGGGTGCTAAAGGTACTACTGCTTAAAGCTATGTTGGTGAAGAGCATTTAACAGCATACAGTTTTCACTTGCGGCTTCATCACTCGCATGACTCATGCCACAACAAAAAACTGGAGAGCCTGCTTGCAAGCTAAAAATTATAGAGTTTAGTATGGACATATCATATTGGTGTCCCTCTGAGACATGATGAAGATTACTTTTGAACTTTTGTTTTTTATGATGTCACATGAAAACCAAGAATACACTGTAATATGCAAAACACAAACACATTTTTATTTCAAATGCATTGAATGTATTGGAAAGTGCAGTTCACTTGATTCTTTTAAATTTTTAACTATTTTGTTTTGGAGAAAATGATTCTACTTAAGAATACATGTACATAATTTCCTTGGACAGTAGGGAATTCCTATTTACTTTAGTTAGCATTTCTGTGGTCAAGTTGTTTTTAACAATTGTTATTTTTGCTGTGTTTCCTTTTTTAGCTGTCAAATGATCCAAGTCCAGGATACAACATAGAGCAAATGGCTAAGAAGTAAATTACTAGTCAGATAACTAAGACATTTTTTTCTTTCCAGTGTTATGTCTGTATATATTTTTGTTTATATTTACAGAAATATTATTATAAAATATTAAGTTTTTGATTTAATTTTTGTCTATTTTTTCCAAGGGGAAAGAAGCTTATTGAGTTGCCTTATACAGTGAAAGGAATGGATGTGTCATTTTCAGGAATTCTGTCTTACATTGAAGTAAGCATTTAATTCTGATTCCAGTAGTTGGTGACTGAAATGTTGGTAGGTTAAATTTAGTGACAAAGTCCACTACAACAGGGTTATCACTAATTTTTAACATAGGCTGGGATATGCAAAAAGCAGTGAGGGATTCCAGTTGTTGTGGTGTAGTCAGTATACTGTTTATCTATCACCATAGCCACGGTTTTAATTCTGTCATAAATTTTCTTTTTTTATGCAGAATACTAGTTATATTAGAAAGCTGCAGGCCATCTCCTGGGCCCTCCCCATAAATCTGCCCTTGCAATATCCTGGAAAGCCACCAGACCTTGTAGACAGCCCTACTCTACAGTCACATACACATAGCAGCAAATTGCGTATAGTTCCCTTGGTGCATGTGTGTGTGTGTGTGTGTGTGGGGGGGGGGGGGGGGTGGTGGGGCTTCCCTTTGTAGGTGGTTATGAAATATTTAAGATACAAGTAAATTGTATAATTATTTCTGTATAATTATGTTACTTGACAGGAGAAATTGTTTGTTTGCATCAAAGTGTTAATCTAGCAGAAGTTAGCTTTGAATACTACCATATTTACTCGCGTATAAGTCAACCTTTTATGACCTAAAAGTCAGCCCAAAAAATTGCCCTCGACTTATACACAAGTCATAGCGAAAGAGCCAACCTGAGAGCCGAGAACTATCACTCAATTTAACATAACAATTGTCTAAAATCAGCATAGCATGAAAACGTGAAAGTTTACAAGCAAGTTTCAATCGTTTGTTTGGTTGGCTTGCTGGGCATCTCTTGCCTACAATTTTAAAGTTTGAAATAAAAAAGTGTAAGTGGTTTAAAAACAAACGCTACAGGACTCGTTTTCCAACATATGTTCTTATCTGTAGAGCAGACATTTTCTTTTAGGAACTGTTGTTTATAGCACCGAGGTTTGTTCATCGAGCAATCGCAGTAGCTTAGTGACCTGGCAAGTGCTGTAGAGTTAGCAACACGTGCAGTTATTTAGGTTGTTTACCATTTAGAAAAAATTTCCGGAAATTTTGGTTGGGAATTTTCGTTCGGAAGGAATGGTATGTTTTGTTTACCATTTGCCTAAAATTTCCGTATTTTCACATCACGCTCGCTGATTGAATAGATTACGCTCGGCCAAAAGCCAAGAGGACTGAAACTAGTACGAAACACAGAAACTTCTAAATGGTAAACGAATTTCCATCGAGAATGTCCCAGCCGGGAAAACAGTACTACCTTTTCAGAACTCCCGCTTGTCCCGGGAATTTTCCAGTGGGACGAACCCAAAAAACATTAACCATTTACATTCCAACTGGAATTTCTGGGAATTTGTGTTAAATGGTAAACAACCTTAGTCACCAGTACCCCACAAATTCATAGCCTGGTTACCAAGTTTTTTCAAACTGTTGTGTTGTTTATCAAGGCGATTTTCTCCAGCGATTTTTGAAGCCCTTTGTTGTTCCTATGGTCTACTAAAGCTCCTTCCTATGTCAACACTAAGAGAAAGGTTAGTTTAACGCGAAAAGATTTCATTTTCAACATGGCACACTTCCAAATTTATGAAAGCTTCCCCGAGTAAACCAAAGTGTTCGTGTGCACAAGTTACAGTGTAGAAGTGGTAATAAACACAGTTGCATCTTGTTCTGCTTTTTTGTCCTCTATTCCTGCCAAAAAATTCTCAGAAGTATAGATTAAGTTTTTGGAACAATTCTATTGATCTGAATTTTAACTTTTAGCCAGAAATGAAGAAAAACCGTTTTTTTCCCCCTGAAATTGTGGGGTCGACTTATACGCAAGTTCGACTTATACACAAGTAAATACGGTAGTTATCAAATGAATAATGATCCTTGTAGTTGTGAATGCAATTTATGCAATTGCGAAAAGAAGCCTGAAAAAAATTCAGGACTTCAACGGGGTTTGAACCCGTGACTTCGCGATGCCAGTGCGATGCTCTAACCAACTGAGCTATTAAGCCACTGACGTTGGGAGTAGGTCAATTGTGGGTTCATTCGTTCCCATGAAAGAAATGAGTGTGAATGATATATGAAATAAATCATATATGAACTGTGGAAATGAAATCAAATGAAGAATGATCCTCGTAGTTGTGAATGCAATTTATGCAATTGTGAAAAGAAGCCTGAAAAAATTCAGGACTTCAACAGGGTTTGAATCTGTGACCTCGCGATTACCAGTGCAATGCTCTAACCAACTGAGCTATATTGAAGCCACTGACGTTGGGAGCAGGTCAATTGTCATTTCAGCAGTTCATGTATGATTTATTTCATATATCATTCACACTCATTTCTTTCACAGGAACATATGAACCCACAATTGACCTGGTGATTGGACCTGGTGATTGGACTGAGTTGACAATAATATTATTATTGTCAAGAAATGAACAAGCTAATATTGTTATTGACAAAAGGCATTGATTATTTCAACATCCCTCAGTGACTGGAGCAGACTGGACCTTGTCGCACTATGTACAGCTGTACAAAGCAAGATTTATATGCATGCAAGACACTTTCAAAGATTCCTAACATTAAGGAACTGAAAATAAAGTAAAATTGAAATTCAGTGGAAAATTGAACACTGTTCTCCCTCTCCATTAGATTGATTATGAGTACTCCTTTCGTTTTTCCTTTTTCATTTTTTGTCTTTTTATATATATCAATCTGGTTTGAAAAATATTGTATTAAGTCCTTTAGATTTGTTGTAGTAGTGCTAGGTCACTGTGTTTCCTGTAATAAGTTCAATAAATAAAATAATAAAACCTCCCTGAGTGAGGAATTGATTCTGACTGTTCATCTTCAAGATTTATTAATTGGAGGAAATGAAACAGTAGAATAATAATTGTTTCATTTTTCAGAGTATGGCTCCTCAACTGCTGGCCTCTGGAGAGTGCACACCAGAGGATTTATGTTTCTCTCTTCAGGTGAGAAGTCTTGCATGTAAATTCACAGACAGGTTTGAAATAGCAAACAATTGTAAAGAAAATTAGCATATTTAGGGCATCCCCAATGAATTTACCATAGTTTCTAATTTACTGTTTGGGTTGAGTTAAAATCACTGACAATGCTGCTGAAGAGTTATACATACACATAGCAGCAAATTGCGTATAGTTCCCTTGGTGCATGTGTGTGTGTGTGTTGGGGAGGGTGGGCTTCCCTTTGTAGGTGGTTATGAAATATTTAAGATACAAGTAAATTGTATAATTATTTCTGTATAATTATGTTACTTGACAGGAAAACTTGTTTGTTTGCATCAAAGTGTTAATCTAGCTGAAGTTAGCTTTGAGGCTCTTTCCCTGTTACTGACCATTTGCCATTAATTGTTTTTCAGGAAACAGTTTTTGCCATGCTAATCGAAACAACAGGTGTGGGTTTCTACCTCACTTTTATTAAAAAGTAAATAAACAAATAACAATAAATTGACTTTATTAATTCACTTTACCTACATGTACTAGTACTGGAGGTGACAGTCATTCTCCTCATGCATTACTACTGTATGTCAAAAACTAGCATGATATGAAATATAACCCTAAAAATATGAAAATCTCAAAAGTTAATATAATTGAAGGGTATTCCGCAAAAGGGGCATATGTTGCTTTTATTACCATAAAATCCAAAATATGTCCAAACTCAGACTGGAAATGATGTCAGAAGTGAAGTTCTGCACTTATTTTGTGATTTGAAGGCTAATTTGCTGAATCCATGCCTTTAAATCACAAGAAAGTGCAGTACTTCATTTCTGATTTTAAAGTGCTACTGAGACGAAAATCAGTCGGTTTTTTTTTTCAAGATTTTTGTATCCTACGTTAAAGACTAGACCCTAAAGTTGACAAAAAAAATGTGTCCATGGCTAACCTGATGCTGGTTTACAACTGTAAAAGCTGCTCAAAAGTGTGGAAATAACATCCGCCATTACTCAAATGACAACTACTTGAGCCCACATCTATTCAAGTTCTTTGCCTTTTTCATCAGAGGATGGTTTGGAGTTGAGTTCAGACAGGAGTAGTATGATTTTATAGAGGAAAGTGAGGCTAGCTTCGTACCCTATAACAAAGATTTAGAGCTGCTTGCAACTCAAGAAGAAGCTATGAGGCAAATATGGCTCTTGAAGTAGAGCAGAAACTTGAGTTCCAAAGGCGCTTTACAGGAGAAGAAGACATCGGTTTGTCTGAAAGGAAATCTCACGACTGTCGGAACTCAAGCCGCTGTTACACATTGAAACTTTTAGCTGAAACTTGTGTGCAATGGCATGACAACGACCAAGCAAGACTAGTTTCACAAAGTGGTGTTACACAGTGAAACTCTTGTTTTTATCACCTTTGCAATCGCGGTTGTGACCTTTACAGAAGTAGAAAGCGGTTGTACTTTTCATGAAACTTGTCTCACAACAGAAGTTCGAAAACGGTTCACGAAACCGACCATGTTACACGGTGCAATGCCTGCTGAAACTTGTTTCGCAGCGCCGTTGCACACAAGTTTCAGCTAAAAGTTTCAACGTGTAACAGCGGCTTCATGTGTCAATTTTTCTGTTTATACACTAGAGAATCATCTGATTAGTTTTCGTATTTCACGATGCGATTAATGTCTTGCAAAAATTTGCCAGACGTGCTTCTTAATCTTTGTATTTGTTCTAATGAAAAGAAAACTATATTTTTTAATTTTCACTGTTTTGTATTTAGTTTGAAATTTGACCTAGCAAGATTATGAATGTCAGGTCCAAACACTGTAACGCAACTTATGCACTTTTCAGAGGCTTTGAGGATTTTAGAGATAAATCTCCTCAATTGAACCATTAAATAGGGGTGTAAATGTCACTTGCCTTTAAGTATGAGTAGTGTTAAATCATGTTTGATTCTCTTTTTTTTTTTTTTTCAAAATTCCTTTGCCAGTTTGTTGACACGCAAACATGCCAAAATAATGATCATTCAATCAAAGTCCGTCTCTTACTTTGTTGGTGTTGGTCATTTCTTTCCACGCATGGGAATCGAGTGAAGATATCAAACTCGAATACAAGCTAAAACTTCTTTGAAAAAAGCTTTCATTCCTGAAATGAAATGAGCAGATATTGAAAAGCCCCTTGGGGTTGAAGTTGGAGCCGTGAGTGCGAACGAAGGCTCTCCACTTGGCCAGTTTATAATTGCTCTTTGGCATATGCAGAGATTCCAATTAGTGGATTTGACTTGTTGGTGCAGTCCTGTACAACACGGCGACAAGCTGGCATATCTGCCTCACAAGGTTTTACAAATGATGAACATATAAACAGGAATATCCTTTTTTTCCACGTATGGAGCTGTGACTTCCTTTCAGAGCACTTTGGTTCAGATGATAAGATGACGTCACGGAGTGCGAGCCCCAAGCCTTTGTTCTTGCTTGGACAATATCTGGTTTGAGTAATGGCGGACGCTCATTCGCAAGAAACAAGCATCGAAAAAGCGGACTTAATTTGGCATGCATAATTATTAGCCTTCAAAGATCACGAAAAGCAACTAACAAGAAAAACTCAAAATTTTGTCTCATTAGCACTTTAAGGCCAAAAAGTGACGTACACTCCTTTTGTTGGAAGCCCTTCAATAATTTATTATTTGCAAAGGTCAGACTAGAGTCATAGTCAGTGTCCACAGTCTCTTCTTTCACATCACACCATAATATCTCTCCTTCTATCAATCAGCATAAGATGTAGCCAAGGAGAAGCAGGGTATAAAGAATGGGTACAAGGGGGTTCAGAGCCTCTTTAAATCATCGAAAAAAATAAGGTGGCTCTGAACCCCATGTACAGATCTTTTTAAAACTTTGCAGAAAGATGAATCTTCGTATGCAGATTGCAATTTAATAATAAAAATCGGGGGTCATCGGACTCGTTTTTGAGTTATAGGCACATAAAGCCAAAATTTAGGGTGTTTCGAAGGGGCTGTACTGTTGCTGTGGTAACCTTATATGTCAAAAAATTGATTGCAAATTGTTGAGAAATAATTGGGAAATTTTTTGATACCTTGTTCAAGAAAATATTAAATAAAAAATTGTGGGAGTATCGATCCATCAAAGAGTTGGTGTTTAAAAATAACTAAACCATTTTGAGCCACCTTAAACCAATCAACAATAATTTTGCCATTCAAAATTCAGACTATAAATATGTTAGACTAAATTTTGAGCCACCTTAAGCATATAATACTAAAACATGTAATTTGAGCCCTCTGATGTCAAGGATACTGTGACATTTGATTTTGTTTTTCTTTCAAACAGTGTATTGAATGGTATAATAAATGTATTGTTTATTGTAAGCTAAGGCTGAACATGTTTTTCAATCAACGAGCCAAATCTTATTAATGAACAGGTAGTTTTTCCTTCATTTATGGTAAATTTATGGTTTTTCAAATCTGTCCGCACTCAGATAATAATATAGTAGTAATATTACAACTACGGTATCTACACCGTACACTGCTTAACATATGCCGCTCGTATGTTACAGAGAGGGCAATGGCCCACTGTGGTTCAAATGAAGTTCTTATCGTTGGTGGAGTGGGATGTAAGTGAACCTCATATTTGTTACCACTTTCATGTGAATTTTTTCATGAATTCAGTTGTTAATATTTCACAATCTGGATGGCAGTGTTTCCTCCTTTGATAGCCAAACTATGTTCTAAAGTCCAACAGAACCAAGCAAAGCATGACTAACTAGTTATTGCATTTTGTAAATATTACACTGTGCTCTGTTTTATCATCAGGTAACAAGAGATTACAAGAAATGATGGGTAAGCAACATAATGATCATGATTTATTGAACAGCACATCTGTGTTAAAAACAAAACAAAAGGCCCACCTAAGAGGGATTTCAAATTTGAAACAGAAAGTGGTTATGAAAGTCATGAAAGTTGGTGACGGCAGTGGATAACCCTGAAACTATATAATTTCCTGGCCTATTGAGAATGGAGCAGTGATCATATTGTTCTGTCACTGTATGTTCAAAAACTGTTTGGTTTTGTCCAGTTATATTGTTCCAGTTACAAGATGACGGATGTCTCATTTAGTGGTTATAGTGAGTAAAATGCAACAGACTGTAACTTGTGTTTCCAAATGTCTTTTCATTCTCTGCTGGTCCCACAGGTTACCTGTACTGTTAATAACTCCATCAGAGTAGTTTCAGTTGAGTGTCAAAAGTATTTTTTGGTTCTATTGGTTTTGCTTTTGGATGCTCTTTGGCTGATTACTGAACCTAGCACCACTTTCACAACCTACAATAAACAAAGCCGAAAAAATATTCAAACTTATCTTGTGTATGTTCGCTTTGAATTCTAACTGGCTCTGACGAGTCTGTTGTTTGATTTTGCTGTGACTGGACAAAGTGATGATAGTTTGGTCACTGTTTGATGACACTTAATTGAAAAATGTTTTATTTACAGTACCATGAAAAACATTTTCTAGCATTCCACCTCTGTTGGTGTAACTTTTTTGTGTGGTTCAGGTATTATGGCAAAGGAAAGAGGAGCCAAACTTTATGCAACTGATGAAAGGTAAAAAAACTCTGTCAAGGGTTGTGTAGAGGTAGTTTCCTTCGCAGCCTTTATTTGGGTCGTCATACAGTGCTCCTCCCTACTAACGGGGGTGCAGAGCTCGAGTGAGCAGCTGTTAGTGGAGAGGAGCGTTATGTGACGACCCTAATAACAGCTGCAAAGGAGACTGGTGTAGAGGCTATCCCTTTTTGCTCATTTAAACTGTTGTTGCCATTTCCATGTTTCAGTTTGGTTGTCAGTTAGAATGAAAAAAAAAAAGAATGATTATGAATGAATGAATGAATGAATGAATGAATTTATGTGTTGAGTCGTTTAGCATGTTGGAAAACTGAAATGCTAATTGGGGACACCTAATTATAACTAATACAATGACATAACTAACACTATGACCTAATCCTCATCATAAAATCGACATCTAATCATAGCCGTTAAAAATGCAAAATATGATACAATCAAGAAGTAAAATAATGGCAGTTTTCAGTTTTCTAAGAGTAGTGTTCAGGATTATTTTATTTCCCCCATTTTTTCTTATAAAAGAGTATTCTTTGTAAAGCGAACCGGAAATTTATTTTCACCGGAAGTTATGTTTGTGCGCGGATTGATTGACACATTGACAGCGAGATTTTCAAATAAAAGTCCCCAGATTTAGGGGACAAGCGCTTACGCCATGTAAAAAAGTGTTGTGTGGTAGTTTTATCGTGGTACTTGAGGACATTTAGGAATTAAGGAGAAGTTAATTGTTTTTGTCGTGGAACTTAAGGATATTAAGGAGACTAAGGAGAAACATTTTCTGGTCCTTCGAGCCGGATAAGCGGATTACAAGTTGAAAACTTTCAAAGGGAAAACGGTCTTGGACGTGGAGGATTTGTGTGGCACGTGTTGACAGTGGTGTTGTTTTCGTCAAAGGTGAGAGAATTTGGTAGATTCTAGTTAGGAAATCAGTGGAAATATGCCGAATGACGAAGAAGATTCAACCGAAGACCTTATGAGGAAAGTGGAAGCCTTAAAAGCGGAAAAACGAAAATTAAAAGCGGCGATAACAAGACAGCTAAACGAGTTAGCCGGTCGGGTTGCTGGCGTCAGCGGTGGCGTTGAACCAAGAAGTTTTGAAGAAATTGAAGAAATTAAAGCTACTTTGGAGCGTTTGGAAAACATTAAGGAGAAAACTTTCAAAATATTGGAGGAATTACAGACATTGTATCAGGAACTAAAGAACAGTGAAATGCAAATTAAAGCCGGGGATGAAGCGGATGAATTAAACGAGAGAATTGAAAGAGAAGCCATCGCCGCTTGTCGTGTCTTAACTTCAGTCACACAGAACACACGGCCGGTAAGTCCACCACCTTATTCAAGTAACTCTAACACCAGTTTACCGCGTAGAAATGGTGATAGTGGGATGAATAACCTAGAAAGGATTCGCATTCCAACATTTAGTGGGAACAAAACTGAATTTCAACATTGGAACGCAACGTTTACAAGTTGTGTGGATGCAACTGCAATGTCTGCTCAGTTCAAAATGTTGAGATTGGAGGCATGTTTAGCGGGCGAAGCTTTAGAAACAGTTAAAGGTTTAGGATATTCTGAGGCTGCTTATGAGGCTGCCAAGTTGAGGTTGATGAAAAAATATGGTGGAAATCGTCTGGAAATTCAGTGTCATGTAGATGAGTTAATCAAAATGAAACCAATCAGAGATGAAAATGCGAAAGAATTGGAAAAGTTTGCAGACATGCTAGAGCGGGCAGTGATTAATCTCCAGGATAACAATCGCGCGGTGGACTTAGAAGCGGGAACTTTGTATACTATTATCCTTGAAAAACTGCCAGAGAAATTACTTTCCCAATACATTCGCTGGGTAAAAGAAAACAGAAGGGATGAGTCTTTAATTACACTCAAAGATTGGACTGCCAAAGAAGCTGAATACCAGATTCATGCCACTGAAATTAAACATGGTTTAAAGTCAGGAAATTCAAGCGGGAAATTTTACGACAGAAGAAGTAAGTCCTTTGGAATTAACCAAGCTGATGACAGAAAGAGGGGGACATGCAAAGTTTGTGGTGCAAGTCATGCTCTCTGGAATTGTGATGTTTTTAAGGGAAGAAGTATTCAAGAGAGATGGACTACTGCAAAAAAGCTAGGACTCTGTTACAGGTGTTTGGGTGATGATCATCTGGGCAGGGAGTGCTCCAGAAGTAGAGTGTGTAACATTGATGGTTGCAGGGACAGACACAACCGGTTGTTACATGAAAATCGAAATGGAAACAACACTCAGTCTCGAACCCTGGGAAGTCGACCTCAAGGAATTCGGTCTCAGGGACCCCAGTCTCAAGGAATTCAGTCTCAGGTATGCCAGCCTCAGGGAGCCCAGCCTCAGTCAACCCAGTTTCAGTTAACAAGAACAATTCAAGAAAGAGAGGAAATCCAGTCACAAGGAACGCAGGAACAAAGGGGCAGGCATAGCACGGAGGGGGGTGCTAACACCAATTCAACTTCGCTAAAGATACAGAAAGCAGAAAAAGTGACACTGCGAACTGTTCCAGTAATCCTGAAGCATGGTAAGAAGAGGATACTTGTAAATTGTTTTTTGGATGAGGGTAGTGACACTACATATGTTAATGAAGATGTAGTTGAGGAGCTTGGTGTTAAAGGGGAGAAAGAGTTGATAACTGTGAACGTTGCTAATGATCAGGAAGTTAGTTTTCCATCCATGACCTTTGCTGTTGGATTAGAGAGTGTTGATGGGAGTGTGGACACTAAGATTGTATCACAGTCTTCTGAGAAAATCTGTGGTGGGATGAAAGCAACTGACTGGGTTAAGATCAGGGGCAATTGGAACCACTTGCAAGACATACCATTTCCAAAGCTTGCAAATCGAGGAAAGATTGATGTGTTGCTCGGAACTGACAACTATCATTTAATGTACCCCAAGAAAGAAGTGATCGGTGGAGCCGGGGAGCCAAGTGCACGACTTTGTCCTCTGGGGTGGACTGCAGTGGGGAGGATAAATATGGAGAACACAGGAACAGATCACAACACAAGTTTGTGTCATAACTTTCGCATGCAACAGTTTGGAGACGTGGGACTGACAGTGGAACAGGCAGATGATGTGAATGTGATGTTGAAGAGATTCTGGGACCTGGATACTATGGGAATTACTCCTCCTAAACCGATGATGACTCCTGATGAAGCAGCTGCTTTGCACAAAGTAAGCAAGTCAATCAAGTTCGAGAATGATCATTACGTAGTAGCTGTGCTGTGGCGGAATGAGCGACCAAGCCTCCCAAACAACAAGCCGTTGGCTGAGAAGCGCTTGGAGTCCACAGAGCGAAAATTGGCAAAGAATCCTGAAATAGCAGAGTCTTATCAGAAAGTCATTGAAGAATATTTGGAGAAGAATTACATCCGTCTAGTGCCGCCAGATGAGCCGACACCCACTGAAGAATGGTTACTTCCTCATTTTCCAGTTGTGCGCGCTGACAGGTCTACAACGAAAACGAGGATTGTCTTTGATGCGTCAGCTAAGTTTCAGGAAAAGAGTTTGAACAGCGAAGCATTACCGGGACCAAAATTGCAAGCGGACATGTTAAGCATTCTAGTCAGATTTCGAAAGGAACTGGTTGCCCTGGTGGGTGACGTAAGCCAAATGTATCACCAGATTGCCCTTACTATGGAAGACAGGCCATTACACAGGTTCCTATGGAGAAATATGGATCAGAGCAAGGAGCCAGACATTTACGAATTCTTGAGGTATGTGTTTGGAGGATGTTACTGTCCTTTTTGCGCACAGTATGTGTGGCAGAAACATGCGGATGATCACAAAGCAGAGTATCCTCTAGCAGCTGAAGCGGTGAAGAACAGTTGTTACATGGATGACCTGATGCCTTCAACAGAAACGGTGGAAACAGCAAAGGAGATGCGACAGCAGTTAACCGAGCTTGGAGATAAAGCAGGATTTCACATTCGCAAATGGATCTCTCAGAAGCCTGAGGTTATCATGGACATACCCGAAGTGGATTGAGCAACTAAAGTGGATCTTGAGAAGAAGGAGTTTCCAGTGACGAAGACTTTGGGAGTCGTGTGGATTGTTCAAGAAGACAAGTTTTCATTTTCCTTTGTCCCACCCCCAAAAGAACTGGTATTAACAAAGAGGAACGTGTTGAAGAAAACGGCCTCAATTTACGACCCCTTTGGATTTCTGACACCTTTCGTAGTACGCGCTAAACTACTGATGCAGGAAGCTTGGATGGAAGCTCTTGGATGGGACGAAGAGTTGCCACACCATTTCAAAACAGAATGGAGAAGATGGTTCGAGGAACTGGGAGAACTTGGTGCAGTTCATGTTCCACGATGTCTAAGGGAAGACAAGGAACTTCGAGATGTTACTATCCACACTTTCAGTGACGCGTCTGAGAAGGCCTATGCCGCAGCATCGTACGTTCGCCATGAGTATGAAGATGGAACTGTAAGCACAAGGTTAGTCGCAGCAAAGTCAAGGTTGGCGCCACTGAAGGCCATGAGCATTCCACGGTTAGAACTAATGGGAGCACTGACTGGTCTCCGACTAACATCGAAGATATGTGGAGCACTGGAGCTTCCTATGAACAAGGCCACATTTTGGGTGGACAGTGTTAATGTCGGATTTTGGGTCCAAGGACAGAGTAGAAATTTCAAACCGTTTGTCTCGCATCGGGTTGGAGAAATTCATGACGAAAGCAGCCCAGACCAATGGCGGTACGTTCCAACGAAACTCAACCCTGCGGACCAAGGGACTTGAGGAGTTTTAGTTCAAGACTTAGTTAAGGATGATTGCTGGTGGTATGGACCCCCGTTTCTAAAGAGTAGAGAAGATGAGTGGCCAGAGAAGAAATTTGGAAAAGCCCCAGAAGCATACAAGGAAGTTAAATCGGAGAAACGAGAACAGTTCGAGGAAAACGGAGCGAATGCGCAGAGCTATTACGTGGAAACAGTCAAACCAGAGAGCCAACCAGACCCAATGGAGTATTCAAAATGGTACAGGACACAGCCAAGTGGAAAGTTAGAGATCGGAATGTCGTTGGTGCGGGTGACCGGTTGGATTAATCGATTCTTAGCAAATGTCAAGCGTCCTCAAGATGATCGAGAAAGTGGGGAGTTAAACCCAAGGGAACTTCAACAAGCAGAAGAGCAAATCATCAAGACTGCTCAACAAGAGTGTTTTCCTGACGAAATAAGAGCACTTGAAGACAATAAGCCTCTCTCTAGCAAGAGCACGTTACTAAAGATTACACCAAAGCTATATGGGGGACTCCTTCGATCAAACACGCGACTGCGATATTCAAATGATTTACCAGAAGAGATGAAGTTCCCAATCATTCTTCCCAAGAATCACATCGTTACCAAGTTAATTGTGAAGTATCACCACGAGAAGGAAGGTCACGAGATGGGAGTGAATTTCACATTGAACCATCTACGAGAGAAGTACTTTGTGATTCAAGGTCGACAACACGTAAAGAGATGTATCAAGGAATGTGCGGAATGCAACAGGAGATTCAGGAGCTGTCCAGCACAACAACAGATGGCACCTTTACCTAGAATTCGACTAGAGATGACTCAGAAACCATTTACAAATTGCACAACAGATTTTGCAGGACCATTCTACACGATGCAAGGACGGGGCAGACCACGTGTAAAGCATTACCTATGCTTATTTGTGTGTTTACAGACACACTGTTGTCATCTAGAAATGGCAACTTCCCTGGAAATGGATGCTTTCCTAAATGCATTGACACGTATGGTGGCTTGACGAGGATGGCCTAACTCAGCGACAATGGAAGTAACTACGTTGGGGCAACGCGAGAAATCAAGGAGCTGGTGAATAGCATGGACCGGGAAAAAATTCAAAGGCTGACTTCCAACCAAGGAATTGAGTGGCAATTCAACCCACCAGAAGCACCACACTTTGGCGGTGTATTCGAAAGAATGATTAAGTCAGCCAAGAGGGCAATTTATGCAATTTTGAAAGAAGCAGACGTCAATGATGAGGAGTTGCAAACAGTATTTACAGGAGCCGAGAGTTTGTTGAATTCCAGGCCTCTAACTACAGTTAGTGGAGATGTCAATGACGAGCCTGTGTTGACCCCGAACCACTTTTTAATTGGCCAAATGGGTGGTGAGCTAGCACCAGAGACAGTCGATACGATGGCGGTCGGTGTGCGTAGACGATGGAGACGAGTACAGGAGCTGATCCGTAGAGTATGGAGTCGCTGGATGCGAGAGTACTTGACAAGCATTGGATCCAGGCAAAAGTGGTTCCAACCTTCAAAGAACCTAAAAGTAGGGGACGTGGTGTTGGTAATAATTATTGACCCAGACGCACCAAGACGGGACTGGAAGCTCGGACGAATAGAGGCAGTACATCCTGGCAAAGATGGGCTAGTTCGAGTCGTAGACGTTAAAACCAGAGGAGTCGTAAAACGAAGACCAATTTCCAGAATTTCTCCATTAGAAGCTGAAGTGTCCTGAGTGGCCGGACGGGACAGTAAAATTAGCTATTTATGGTCGTCGCTACAGATTCGCACCATGAGCACTTGGAGGAAAATTTGAGCAGTTCTATTTGTTTAGTCAGATCTCAGTTAGATTCAACATGAACATTTATCGGAGCATTTGAACAATTTTATTATATTTGTAAAAGAGATCGATTTAAGTGTTTGATTTTCAATGAATTGTAAATCCAGGAGGGGGGAATGTTCAGGATTATTTTATTTCCCCCATTTTTTCTTATAAAAGAGTATTCTTTGTAAAGCGAACCGGAAATTTATTTTCACCGGAAGTTATGTTTGTGCGTGGATTGATTGACACATTGACAGCGAGATTTTCAAATAAAAGTCCCCAGATTTAGGGGACAAGCGCTTACGCCATGTAAAAAAGTGTTGTGTGGTAGTTTTATCGTGGTACTTGAGGACATTTAGGAATTAAGGAGAAGTTAATTGTTTTTGTCGTGGAACTTAAGGATATTAAGGAGCCTAAGGAGAAACAAGTAGTACAGGTGCTCTATACTAGTTTTCACAAAGAATAGCAGTTATCACAATCATTACCAAGGAAACTGCTAATATTTATATTCTTGATTCACCTTTTAAAAGTTGGCAACATATCGAGTAATCTAATGTAGCTGTCCAATTTCACCCAAATCTTAGGGCCAAGGTAGTACAAGCTACCAGCAGGTCCCAGTTGTCCAAAGAGTGTTTAGCTTTATCCAGAGTAAGACACTGTCCAGTGCATAAAATGTACTGCAACTGTTAAATACATGTTGATCCACTGGGTGGTGTCATCTACTCTTTGAACAACTGGGGCCAGGTTGGAAGATTGTAACATCTAGAGGCGCTGAGGAATCCAACACCATTTGTCATCACTATCTTTGACAAGCAAACCATTTTTGTTGTTGGTTGTTGCTTTAGTTCATTATTTTTTTATTTGAATGTGAAAAAAATTAAAAGGAAATCATTTTTTTTTCTAAAGAATCTTAAACATGGATTGAATCACAATGTTATTGTTTTTACATTATTTCATTCATGATAACATGTCACAAGATTTGTGTGTGTACACACTTGTTACATGTACATAGCCTGTGTGAATTATAACTCAATAATGCATGCACACATTGCAGACTTTTTGTAGTTTCCAGTGAGGTGGTCTATCTCTATATTTCATCTGACATTCATGTGTGGGGTGGGTGGGTGGGTGGGTCACTGAGATCAAATAGCGGCTGCCAGAGGCGCCTTTACAGGCTGACGTCCAATCTTATCCTACAGAAGAATTGTAAACCACCATGAAATTATATAATATCTGCGGTGTATAAATTCATTACCATTACCATAATGCAACCGATCTGACCAATCGTAGCACGCAGAATTTTTGACCATTTTTATAACAGATGATAAATACAAAAACAAGTCAATTAAATATACAGGGTACAGGGTACAGAGATGCTTTGCACCAAAACATCTAGTAACAGATTTATTTTCCAACTTAACTTTTTATAACTTACCTCTAGTAACAGACAAAATATGACAGAAAGTGAGATAGGATGAGTGTGTGTGCATGCACATTAGGAAACTGGATGTGTACAGTAAAAATAACTGCCAAACCAGTTTTGTACTACCAGTATAATAATAATAATAATAATAATAATAATAATAATAATAATAATAATAATCACAAAATACAAAATAATAGTCTTTTTTATGTCCAGGTCATTCATACAGTGCTAAGTAGAGTTAAGAATGTAAGGTGTTCACTGATACAGATTTTACTGCAGTTTCTCTTACTGGTTTTGTTTTGTTTCCCCTAAGGTTTTGCATAGACAATGGAGCAATGATAGCACAAGCAGGATGGGAAATGTTCCGAGCAGGTTATGTCACTCCCCTGGAGGAAACCACGTGCACACAGAGGTAGGGTATAAGATAACGGATTGAAGGTGCAGGCCATTGATATGCTCAGGTGTGGTGCTTACCACCACACCAGAGACCTGCTCTGGATTTGGAGTATGGGTGGTTTGAGACTAGGTTCCTCCCTTGTCATTGGTCTCTCTGGTGTAGAAATGCTGCCGGCAGTGACCCTGTGATGGACTATGTCACTTTGTAATGGGTATCCTATGGTAAACTGGCTTCTCAGCCAGGCAGGACTGGTGATACTAGTAGATTCTTCATTCTGGATAGCCTGTGATGAAGTAGCTAGCATCCTGATTAGGCACACGTTGTTGTCCACCCAATCACTTAATGATGGGTATGCTGTGTTGGACTGGCATCCCAGACAGGCATGATACTTGTAGCCTCTTCATGCTGGATAACCTGTGATGAAGTAGCATCCCGATTAGGCACTCACTGTTGTGCATCCAATCACTTGATGATGGGTATGCTGTGTTGGAGTGGCATCCCAACCAGGCAGGAGAAGTTATACTTGTAGCCTTTTCATGCTGGATAAGCTCTGATAGGAGGAGTAGTGATACTTGTAGCTTCTTCATGCTAGATAGCCTGTGATGAAGTAGCTAGCGTCCTGATCAGGCACACATTGTTGTACCCCCAATTACTCGATGGTGGGTATGCTGTGTTGGACTGGTATCCCAGTCAGGCAGGAAAAGTGATACTTGGATAACTTGAGATGGAGTAGCATGCTGTTTGGGCACGAGTGGTTATACGCCTAGTCACTTCATGTTGGGTAGACTATGGTGGACTAGCATCACATCCAGTGGGAATAGTGGTACTCTTGGTTGCTTTATGTCTCAGAAACTGGGTCAAGCTCCAGCTAGCCTCCCACACAGTCGTTTTTAGGGAAGAGGTGAAATACGAGTCCCCTAAAAACGACTAGATGGGAGGCTAACCAGGAGGTCCGAATTGCAACTTTGCCTTTACCCTCAGGCCAGTGACACAACAAGCCGTTTTATGAGTTTGTGTTTTGTAATACCTCTACACAGTCTGGAGAATAAAAACAAACAGGAAAGAGGTTGCAGAACCCAGGTCATGTTTACCAGCTAAGAGGTAGTCCTCCAAGAGATTAATTTCAGCTAAAGATGTTTTTCATTTTTTCCTTGGCAGGTTTAGAACAGACGAAGTTGAAGTAACTTGGAGAACTGACAATTGATTTGAAATCAAAGATTGCACCAGCATGTAGATATTTTCGTTCCACTTTGTCCAAACGAAGACTGAATAGCACCATGAATATTATTGTATGTACGTAGTTAGGACACTTGGCCACACAGTGGTCACTGCTAGTGATATTACATATTTATTGCCATTTTCTGTAAAGATTGTTCACATTGCACGTGTACAAATCTGTAACAACTAGCAAGGAATAGACAAATGGCAGTTTACAAGTGTTTTAAGAGCGAATGCCTATAAAAATCGACCTAAATCGCATATCAATGGCAAAAGTCGAAAAATTGATTTCGCTTGTATTTTGCCCATATAGGTCCTAGTAAGAAAAGAAACGGACCGTAGAAATATGCCAAAAACGATTTCGCCCCGATTGGGCTCAAAATCTACTTCAGGTTTTATTGAATTTTCTGAATAATTGATGGCCTCGCGCTCCACAGAAAAGCTAATTGATAATCTCTCAATGGATTTTATATTAAGTTCCGGTCTTCGTGGTACTACTGAGCGAAAAATAAAATAAATCGAAGTTAGTTTTGAGCCCGAAACGAGATCAAATAAACACGTAAAATCGTACAGTGTGTTGCAAGCGAATTATTGCATTAAAACATCGCCATATTTTTCTATGGGCTATAACTTTAAATACCAAAAAAACACGTTCTACGGGTTAAATATGCACCCACCTGTTAGGATATCAAAAAATATCTCTGGGCAAATGGTTCTCATAGATTTTTCCCAAAACCCGCCGTTGGAATGTAAACAATTGCGTGACGCGGATAGTCACTCTCGAATAAATATTCGTTTCCAACAATCCGATGAAAGCAATTTTTGAAACGTTGTGTGGATAAAATGATGGAATTTTTTGTTGTCGTTTAAGTTAGTATAAATATATATATCTTTTTTACCCACGACATCCCTGATAAAGAACGTGACTACAGTACGTACTCCGGGAAATGATACTAACACTTGTCTATTTCCACAAGATGGCTCAGTTATTAATTTCACTGATAACTAATGATACAGTGGTCGTTTAGAGATACACTTAACCAATCCTCTATGGCTTATGGCAATTAAATCATTGACAAATAAAGTCAAGTGAAAATACCATAAATTCTATAAACTACTAACTGCGTGACGCCTCAGCTCAGTGTAGAAAATTTGTACCTACACAATATGCTCAAACTCAGCTAGAAAACCCGGAATTTCTTGAATTAAATTAGCCGAGGAATAAATTGCGTGCGCGTTTCAATCATACGGGGACACGTTTGTAAAAAAAACCTTCTTTTCTACTTTGGTTGTTTGATCAATTAAGTGACGCTATTGACACTATTCGCTACCTGTCTGAAATTTGCAGATCATAACATTGGTAGACAAATAAACATTACAGTGGTCGATCTAACAGCTAATCCCGGGGTCCAGCGCCACCGGCCCATTTTGCTAAAAACATAGAATATTTTTGCAGTCTCCTAAGGTGATTCCTCAGAAGTAAACGTTGTGGAACGATTTTTTTTTTTTTTAAACATTTTTAATGTTCCCTACCAAGGACTGCTTCGAAAAATACAATAGAAAAAAGCGATATGATGGACCAATCTTATCCCCGGTTAATGCCTGTACTGGTTCTAATCACGTACGTTATCTTATCGGTTCACGTTACATTTTGCAGTAGCTGGAAGCAAAGTCTCGAGCACATGGAACAATGCAATATATAATTTATCAGGAAAA
>JAEMWC010000607.1:42500-45000 GCA_016490735.1 Pachyseris speciosa
AAGCCTGAAAAAATTCACTGGGGTGGGCTTGTACGGGGTTTGAACCCACGACACCGGTGCAGTGCTCTACCAACTGAGCTAACAAGACAACTGGGAGCTGGTCATTAGCTTGGTTCCGGCGTTATATACCCGTGAGAGGTGAACATGGGTGTCTAACGAACGGGTATATAACGAACCAACCTAATGAACTAGACCTCTTTTTCTTTCCGTACCAATATGAAACCAATATGGCGTCAGCCAGCGTCGAAAATTTCATTAAAATGCCATATTTGAAAACCGTGCTAAACTGACTTTCTATTTATTTACTTCTGAATTATCTTTTCGCTGTTATACTGACGTAGAAACGTTGTCATTTGCTGAGCATGGTTTTGGAATCTAGTACCACAATTTGGGAGCTTTGTACCCTTGAGTCAACCCTGTCCCGTATCTTTTTTAAAAGATACGGGACAGGGTTGACTCAAGGGTACAAAAAGCAGTTTAGAACTGCTCTATTTACGGGGGTTCTTGAATTTGCCGCGAAAGCTAAAAAAATATTGAAATACCTTCGTGTTTGGCGCTGTACGTGACGTAAACGATGGGCGACAGGTCTCTTCAGGATTGGCTGCTATAAAAACAGACGCAAAAAACACCCCATTGGACCTAGTCCTGTCTCAGAATTCCCTCTTACTCCGCCCTGGATAGTGTGGAGTAAGAGGGAGTTCTGGGACAGGACTACCTGGGACCCCGAAGGTCCTTCTAAAACTAACAATATTTCTGGATTAATATGGAAGATGGTACCCTGGCTCCAGAGGCCCGTTGAAATAAAGAAATATCCCTGAAAAGCCAAAATAGAACGCGAGAGACGGGCCTCTGGTCGCAAGAGCAGAGATATTCATTTCAGAATTTGTCCTAGTCCGCTGATTGGTTCTTCAAATAAACAACAACTGTGATTGGCTTAGAAAAAGCGTGGTTTCCCAGCCGACAAACCGGTTTCGATGTTGAATAGAAAGCAAGTGTAAGCATCGATATGGCGGCTGCTATCGACGATCGTGGATTCTTCTGTGCGTTTCGAAATGCTGTTCAGGTCGCTTTAGAGTCTAAATTTTCCGATATTGTTGCATTAAAACCAGTGCAAGAAGAAGCGTTGTTGGCTTTCCTGAAACGGAAGGATGTGTTGGCCGTTTTACCGACGAGTTGTGGAAAATCCTTGATCTTTCAACTTGTCCCAGCAATTTGTGCCAACCTACATGATCAAGGCTCAGACTACCCAAAGAATGCAGTTCTTTTGGTGATCTGTCCACTCACTGCCCTTATTGACTCACATATTCAAGAGCTTGCCGATCGCGGAATTGCAGCCTGCTCTCTTGGTGATGACAGCGAAGATGCATCACCTTGTTTACAAACGGGAAATCCCAGAACAGCGGATAATCGCGCCGCAATGTTTTGCTTCTTCGCATTTTCGCCTTGAAATAAGTTAAGCTTCCCGTAGCCATAAATGATCAAACTTATGTTGCAAACTCTGCAAAAATCGTCGACGGATGAGCGAACAATTTTTACCGGAGTCACAACCTTCCTCGACATTTTCCCACATACAGAGAAGTTTTTCACGGTTCGCTACACGTGCAATTATTTCTAGCGATCGCTTCGCTTCACATGCGATTGTTATTAGCGATCGGATGTCAGAAATGTCAAAAATGATAACAGCCAGACACGGTCTACCCGCCCATCGAAAACCGGTTTGGTGGGATATCTGATACACGAAAACCGCACGGAAATGAGGTTCAGCATTCGTGCGACCAGAGGTTATTTTTTTTCTCTCGGCGCTTCTCGTTGATGCGAATTCCCTCCTTCAAACGAAAAAAAATTACCTCTGGCACCCAGGGTAGGAAGATGGAGGCTCCTAGTAAGCTCCTGTAGCAGCATAATATGCCACTTTTAGGAGCGCGATGGACCTAGGCGCATACGGCCTCCTAAAAGAGGTTTCTTTGACCCACATAGGCTGGGGACATGATGTTTGGCGAGCTAGTATTTCTAGGAATAAGGTACCCTGCATGTTCAAAATGCAGCAAAACTCTCTAGACCATTTCGATCATCGTGCGATCTAAAAGTAAATTTCTGTGAAGAAGTAGAAGCCCAAATCTTGTTTGTTAAATTAATATCTGACTGCATCATAGACGAAAACGTACCCCGCGTTTTAGGCCATTATTCTCCAATTTAACGAGCGTTCTTTCTTCGAAAGTAGAGAATCTCTTGGCAACGTCTCCTTTTATAACTGTCTCTAGGAGAAAGAAGCATATTTTTGGCCAGTTTTGTTTATAGACGTTTGATTAGAGACACATTTTCAGAAATATTTTTGATTAGTGACATATTTTTAGAAATCGCCAATAACTCACACCATCTAAAGAAAGGATATAGTTACGTTTTGCAGTTGCCTATGAGCCTTATGGCATATCATTGATCAATTTGTTTTAAATTACGTATTCAAGATCGTATTCGACAAAAGTAAACCACTCTAAGCATT
>JAEMWC010000607.1:50000-77500 GCA_016490735.1 Pachyseris speciosa
ATTTGTGTTATTTTCCTTCTGTGTTTCAGTTAACATCCTTTTCACCCACCCGAGTCGACTAGCCTTTGCTACCTTCGGGTGGGTACTTTTTATCTGTCAAATGTTGTTGTTGCAAATAAACTGCTGCTGCTGCTGTTCTTCCGATTAGTAATACCAGTGAAGCAGTTTTCTCAGCGTTACTGTCGCAGGTCCAGATAAACGTATAACTAACGTTGTATTGACGCCATTGCTTGACTGATTTAAAATAAAACTATGACAAAAAGCAAGACAACCACACTTTTTTGGCGTAATGGGGGCACACCGCTCAGTGATTGACATGACAGACGACTTCGCTCGCATGACCATTTCAAGGCCTCACTTCTCTTGGCACTACGAGCTGCAACCTAGGTCCACACACTGCTGCGGCAGCACACCTTAGGCCAGCAACGCGCCAACTTATATATTTTTAAGAAGAGTATTGGCAGGTCAGAAAAAACTAGAAGCCCTACGAGCTGAAACCTCAGGCCAGCAACGCGCAAACACGTAGTGTTCCATTCAATACTAATCCCCTTTTCCCTACGAAGTACCATGTGGGGGAGCCACCGACCCTGAAACCATTGTCCATTGAAGTAACCCCCAAACCCCACAGTACTGGCGACATCTGTGAAAAGCTCCAGTTCGGGGGATGGGGTAAGAAAAAACGTATATCAAATCAGCCAATTTAATGAGCTGTACGCCCGTGGGTGTATGGACGCTACGTCCCCGGGCAACAGCCCATCTTTAACTATCAACTAAGCTCTCTTTAGAGGACCCACATCTGCCACATCGTCAAGCATTCTTGTTCGATTTGGCCATTCCAACTCTATAGGTCCCCTAACACTATTATATTCACAACATGGATCAATCGGGTTCTTCCTGCAGGTACCGGAGCTCAGATGACGTAAAACAAAGAAAACAAAAGACAGAAAACAATACAACTCCTATCACAATACCTCTAACACAATAGAAATACAATGTGCTCCGGTAGATGCAGAAAGACCCGACTGCCATTCCATATGGCAGTCACTGGAAGACCCTGGAATTTATGAAAGATGTGGTTTATTCAAACCTGTCACACGCATGCTCAGAATTCTGTTTTCCGAGTTTGCGTGCGAATCAGCGTTTTCACCTGATAAATCACATCTTTCACCTATTTACCGGGCGAGCAATTTACCATCGCACTCTATTCCACGTATGCAGGACGTTTGTCCCGAGTCTCCTGTAGCTCAGTGAGAGAGGATTGGAACTAGTAATGGGAATCCGTGCATTGGACTCTTAGGCATCGTTTACACGGACGCGGTTTCCAATCGACACGGTTTCATGACCTCGAAACCGCATTAAAAACGACACGGTTTCCAAGTGTTTACACGGAACCTATCCAACCGTTTACGTCGTGGTGATCTCGTTCTCAGGCATTCTTCTGGAAGCATGACACCGCCCAGAAACACGAGTTCTCCCAGGCCGAATCCAGAATCGTTGTTTTCCTTTTCTGTTTGTTACTCTGGAATGTATAGACGAAAAAGTCAACATTTCAAGACATCTCTGCCTGTTATTACGATATGCCTCTCGGTTTATAGAGAGTGAAATATATGAAAGCTGAAAAATTGAACTTAAATTGTGATTGTGCAACAAAGCGCTGCACTCCGTACGAGGTTCACCATATTTACCCTTCGCGAGCCAGCCAATTTCGCACCAAAATAGGTAACCGTTTTTAAATCGATGTGGTTTCGCCGTTTACACGACCAATGAAACCACATCGTTTTGAAAAGGCTCCACTTTTGAAAGCGTTTTCAAAACGACCCGGTTCTGGTAACGAACTCGACCGGCGCCGTGTAAACGAAAGGCGTAACAGCATCGAAACCGATGCGGTTACAAATGAAACCGCGTCCGTGTAAACAGTGCCTTATGGGCCATTTTCTAAACGAGTAAGGGCCTGGGAAGGAGGTTTTAAAATTTATCGATTGGAAAAATTGTTTCCAGTGCATGGAAGAGTATCTCAAAAATGGTCACCTTACCAACTTTGACGCTGTTCAGTTGAATTGGAGCTGAAAAAATGCGTTTGAAAATTTTGAAACTTAGAGACTGTATGGTTTGGTGGGACACACTTTCCAATAGAGACATTTGTACGGGATTTTTTAAGTTTTAAATGCATGTTATCTGGCGGCTTTTCAACCAAACATTCTCAAACTTGCTGAAACTGCTTATTTTGAGATACCCTTTCATGTGAAAATCGATTTAGTTCAATTTCATTAATTTTCAATAAAGTTTGGATTCGTTCCCAGGCCTTTAGAACATGGCCCATTGCGTGCGTGTGACAGGTTGAATAAATCGCATTTTTCATTCATTTACCGCGCTAGAAATTTACAATTTCGCCCTCGTCACCTAGAACGTATCATGGTAAGCTACTCACTGCTGTCAAACAACGGCTTTGTGCTTGGTTCGAAAGAGAGATTTTACGAAATACAACTAGTGTTGGAATGGATGGGCAAGTTATAAATATTCTGCAGTCACAAGTCTTCTCAGTTTGGAGTCAACTTTTATTGAAGAAATCATTCTCCATGAAGATTCAACTAAAAGTACTTGTCCATAAAAAACATTTCAACTTCGTAAGGCTTGCCATGAGCAAGCCAATTCTCCTGGTAGAAATTCTACTAATTCGTCGCAGATCCCTTCGCTTTAATATTTGTAGGCCATTCGCGCGATTTTGAAAGAAAAAAGGAGATATTCGACTCGATTATTCATATAGCACTTCATGGAAGCTCACCAAACTGGAGATCAAAAGCATGCAGAAAGAAACCTGCTTACTTAACTCTCTTGCCCATGTAAAAACCTGTAAAATTTTTTCTCGTACAAAATAGTTATTCGGAAACAAATAATTCAAGACGTAGAAAATGTGCGCAAAACATTAACATCAAGCTCATCAGCAGATTCTCAAGTTTATCACCCTCAGGACATAGTAGAAACATGAATAATTTAAAACCTTGCATTAATTTCCCGTGAACACTGAAACTGTTCTATGTTCTTTTTCTAATTTATTTGCCTCTATATTCCATCTAAAGCTCAAAATTGAAACCCCTTGTCAAATTTTTTAATGCATCGGTTTTGAGTTTGATTGCAAATCATACTAACATAAATAATTTCTTAATGAAGCCAGATGCGTATTTGAGTCCCACATAATCACTTCAAATTGAGTTAGATTACTGAACAAGTCGCATGGAAAATAAAAGTTGCCCTGCTTGTACTGTGCATTTTCTAAAACTTGTGCAACTGTCTTGTAATCTTTAAAAAGAACTTAATTACACGAAATTGATAAAACAGCGTCTCAAAATCTTGTAAAACAACTTAATTACATGGCATTCTTAAAATAAGCTTAAAAGGATAATAATAATAATTATTATTATTATTATTATAATAATATTAATTTCACTTCTTGAAATTTATAATCAGAAGACCTAAGAATAAGTACAAAAGCCAGATCTCTAATTGCAGCGATTTGAAAAAATCGCCTAAAGATATTTACAAGAAACAAATTGCTAGTTACCCTGTTTTTTATGGGTGCTGGAGGTAATGGACAGAAATATTTTCCATTCATTTGTTGAACACTTTGCGCCCTGACCTTCTACCAGTTTCTTTACATCCTCTGTTTTTGTGCAAAGTCAGAATAGGTTAGTCACTTTCCGTTACTTTTGTATAGCAACATCATGTTACCAGGGAAAGGTTCAAATCATCAGGTACTTTTACTATCAGCTTGCCATTTAACAAGTAACTTTCAATGACCATAAAGACCTCTGAAGGGGCATTTTTGATCGTTTTCGCCCCACATCCAGTGCACACTTTGGGTGCCCTGGAAGAACACTAGCTTTTCAGATCGTTGCATTTTCCTGCAATTTCTTTGAAACTGGCACTGAGAAGACTGTCAGCAACAAGTTCAAATAGCATCGAACTGACCACCACAGAGACTTGTTCAACAACGTACCACTACGGCTGCATCAAACAATTTCCGTTCTGTCTTTCCTAGCAGATTAAGGACTAGATCAGTGGTCCTATTAAATCTCCCCCTGATTCTTAACAACTCTTATCTTTCAACTCTGAATGACATTTATCCATTCAAGTAGATGACCTGAGTTCTTGACATTACATCTTGGCTTCTTCTCGCACAACATACACTGTAGCAAACCACATAATTGTGTCATTCCTTTTGCCTTGCGGCATGAGCAGTTGCTAAACAAATGACACTCACATCAGAACACAACAGGACTTCTTGTGTTGTTCTACGGTAGCATCAATGGGCTGCGTGAACCTTTTCTTTGGCTCCTCCCATGACCTATTCATGTCATTGTTTTTGTTGTTGATATCAGATGTGTGTTTATCATGGGATGTTTCACTCGACACCTCCAGAGTTGCCGGTGTATTAGTTGTGCTGTGCTGTGTCGGTTGGGGTGTGGTTGGTTTGGGAGTGTACTTGGCAGTTACTACTTGAGACGATAGTTTGACATCACCTGGTGACACTGTCTTGGAAGCTTTGATGTCTTTAGCTGTAGTTAAAAAACAATCAGATAACTTTAGCTCTTAAGTTTAGTTGACAGGTGCAGTTGATACTTGCAGTGTAAACGGGCCAGTGAAATGGAAATTTGTTTTGTTAAGAACTTGGCCATTATTTATAGCTTAATTCTTTGCTGAAATAGAGTTGAAAGTTATTCACGTTTGGTTTAGATTTGCTTTACTATACTCTAATTGGTTGTTAAAATTTCAGCCATTAAAACTATTAAAAAGAGTTAAATTAATCAAATGCATTTATACAATTGACAAAGACATACACGTAAACATACCCAGTTGATCAAGTGCAGCCTCTGTAATTTCTCGTGAATCTCTAGACTTCCTTTTAGCAAATGAATCAGGGTAACCTGAAGTGTCAGCAGGTGGGGCTTGACTTCTTCCACTGGTGCTTCCAGAGGATCGCGGCACAGGTACTGGTGCACTTGTGCTTCCAGAAGATCGTGGCATAGGTACTGGTGGTGCTGCACGTGCCTTGTTTGATTTAGGTGCCACAACAGGCTGTTGTGATGTGCTAGCATTGGAATTTACCTCTGTCAAAGGCTTAGCTGTGGAAGTCCTTTGCTCATTTCGTTCAGTAAATCCTTGCATGCTGTGACTATTTGCAGTATTTTCTTTCATTGTTTGTGACATTCTTGGTGGTGGGACAGCTGGTAGCTGACGATGTCCAGAAGATGGTGAGCGGGGAGGTGGACACGATGGGGCAGTGATTGAATCAGACAGTTTAGAGGTTGTTTTCTCTTGTACCACATGTTCTTTAGTAATATTTTTGCTCTTTAGCTGAACATTTGTAGTTGCAGTATCTTGTACCTGTGCTGCAGACTCTCTTCCTCTCATAATGTGTTCACTAGATTGGATGTTATTAGTTATATCTCCCACAGTTTCATTCTCCTTTTCCTGCCCTCCTGATACCATCCCTCTGGCACCTACAACTTTTGTTTCAGAAGTTCTTTCATATTTACTTGTCATGGAAATTTCAGAAACATTTTTACTACTTGGCAGTGGTATCTTTTCTTCTTGGTGTCTTTCTCCATGTGACAAAGACTCTTCTCTAGGTTTTACATCATTGTTGGTGATGCTCACATCCATTTGCTTCTGTTCCTCATTTGCTGTCTTTTTGTCCTTCTACAAAAACAACCAAGAAAACAAAAACTTGAAGTCACTGACAAGAATCAAACCCACAACCCTACAATATGAGCCAGTTCTCTTCCAAATGAGTTACAGGGAGATTTGCAATGACTAGAGGCATCTAGTAGTGGAGTGGAACAGAGGGTGGGTGACGATGAGGCACAGAGGAAATGCATGGTGACTGGGAGAGGGGAGGGTTTAGGCTAGCCTGTGTACAGCTGCCCCCCCCACCTCAGAAAATCGGGGAAGGGATAAGATAAGATAAGATAAGATAACTTTATTTATACAAGGTATTTCCATCAGCTTAATTAATTATTATCAACTAACTCTCTATCTACTTAATTACAATCACAAGAGAATAGAAAATAAAAAAAAAAACAATAAAAAAAACAAAAGGCTGCTTTTCTTGCAGGCCGTGTTTAAAATCTTACTTAAAACTTACATAAAACTGTGGCGACTCAATTTATTCTTAAAATCTCTCAAGGAAGTCGCTTGTCTTAATTCCGGGGGTAAACTGTTCCACAACTGAGCTCCACCGTATGAAAGACTTCTCTTTAGGTAATCAGTGCGGGGTTTTGGAAGAGCTAGTGCGTTTTCAGTATTCCTCAAATGATAAGAATTCACATTATCGCGAAAAACAAAACTAGATCTTAAATATTCAGGCGTCATGTCATGTAATATTTTGTACAACATAATAGATTTCTTTTCTAATCTTTGATGCCAGAGTTCTTGCCACCGTAGTGCCCGGAACAATTCATTCAAATTACTGTCATAAGAAGCTTTCATCAAAATGCGAGCTGCCTGATTTTGAAGCTTTTGAAGTCTATCAGAAAGGCCTTTGTTACAGTTTCCCCACACCTCACTACAATAATTGAAGTGAGGCTGAACAAGGCTATTATAAACATTGACTACAATATTAAAAGGGATTTGATGTCGTATGCGCTTTATTGCACCAATGGCAGAAGCAATCTTTTTGCAGATATTTTCTATATGACTTTCCCAATTTAAAGTTTGATCGATGCAGACCCCGAGAGATTTAGTTGATGCTACCTGCTCCACGGTCATGTTATTTATAGTTAGAGAAGGACAATCTGAAAGATTCGATAACTTCTGTCTGGATGCAATTAGCATAAACTCGGTTTTTGTAAGGTTCAAGGTAAGCTTGTTAACTGATAACCAAGTGTACACTTTGTTTAGATCATAATTAAGACAATCATTTACATCATGGACGTCGGCACTAGCAAACGTCAAGCTGGTATCATCAGCGTACATTCTTGGTTGTGAAAAGTGTAAGCAATTTGGTAAGTCATTGATATATAATAGAAAAAGTAACGGTCCTAGGATTGTTCCTTGGGGAACGCCACATTTCAAAGATTTTGGGGTTGATTTACAACAATTAATTAGGAAAGAACTGACATTTCAAAATCCATGAATGGGATACACAGCAATATGCCATACCCCCCCCCCACCCCCTTGCCCAGATTTGCTGGCTAAACTCAACTAGATTCCATTGAATTACCGTAATGAGGAATGCAAGCTCAGGATGTTGTCGGAGGATTGCCTCTGCCTTTGCCTCATTCTGAGAAATTGAAATCTTTTCCTTTAGGCTTGACCGTTTGACAGATAGCCTAAAAAGATCCAAACAAAGTAAGAAAGTGAAGCAATGAAATCAAACATGATGGATGTAACCATAAAGTACATATAACATAACATTAATAAGCTACTGCACTTCTCTTTTGCAAAAAAAATCTCATGTTTCTTGTCTTCATTGCTTCAAAACAAGTCACACAGTATTGAATTTCTTTAAAGATAGGAAAAACCAGTGAAAGAGAGAAGAACTACATCAGAATTCCAACAGGAACTTTGGCTCAACGTTATGAAATTCCTGCATGATCTCAACAACAAGTTCTGCTTAGCAGTAATTTGTTTAGATACCATTGTTTGAGTCTGTGGATAAGTAGCAGGTGCGACCTTTCAAGGGAAAGCCATTGAGCATACTGGCAGTTTGAAAATTAAAATACAAGGAAAACATCTGACAGAGCCTACAATCTGGATGCTTGGGGTAAAGAAAAGGTTAATAGGCTGAAAACAATTACTTACGATCTTGAGTTGCTCCTCTTTCTTCGGTTATTTTTCACTCTAAATTGTTTTGTCTTGATTTTGCTCTTGAGGTCAATAATGAATTGTCTTGTGTCAGGATCCTCACATAAATCTACCACAGAAAGCGAGAGAGAGTAATTACATAGAGGATGTTACATGGCCATATGAAGATAAAAAATTATAATTATCCGTATCTTAAGTTACAATCTTTATGATAATTGAAATAAACTGTAAAGTTTTAATTATATAATAATAATAATAATAATAATTATATAATAATTATATAATAATAATAATAATAATAATAATAATAATAATAATAATAATCTCTACATAGTAGCTCTTCATTTACCAGTTAACTCTAAATCAAATCAAATCAAATGTTGGTTTTTTTTGGAGAGTGGGGAAAACCGGAGTACCCGGACAAAAACCTCTTGGAGCAGAGTAGAGAACCAATAATCTCAGCCCACTTATGACGCCGAGTCCAGGAAAAACCCAGAACACATTGGTGGAAGGTGAGCGCTCTCACCACTGTGCAAAACCCTGCTCCCTTGAAGAAATTTCTCTATCCTGATTGGCTAAGAGCAATGCAGTTTTTAGGAAACATGGTGCAGAAAAAAGGTAATTCAGTTCAGAAAAAGGTAATAGAGTGCAAAAAGGTAAAAAAACTGAGGATCCTGATTGGTTGATAAACAAAGGCACTGAAATTGAGCCAATCAAACACAGCCTCTGAACGGCGTACGTAAAGTTCAGGTACATCGATGAGCTGCGAGCAAAAACAATGGCTGCCATTTAGAGCAGGTTTTCTTTCACAACCGCAACAAGAAAAGAGCTGAAAAGCAGCTCTGAAAATGAAAACGGTGTGAAAAGCACTGTCTGTTTGGAGAAAGTGATGTCTAGAGAAAGGAATCACCGACAAAGTCGAAAATTGTGAGCTCGTTGGACTTAACACTGCTCAAGCCATTTTACACCGAGATAACAAAAACAGACAAGGCCAAGATTATGAACCAGAAACACTGATTACAGCGCTTGATAGACACTTGAAAGACAAAGTAGCCTTACAGGCAAAGCTGTTGTTTTGACTCTGAACGCGTGATGAATAACATGTGTTGCTTCTGCAAAATAATGGTAGGCTATCTTGCAAATTTTTCATGTATATTATTAAAAAGTAATCACATCATTTTTCTCATGCAATTTGGCATAAATAAGCACTTGTAAATTTTTTCAAAGACCACAAATTGCACTCGCCCCAATTTTGTTATAGTCTTTGAAAAGATTTATGTGTGCTTATTTATTCCAAATTGCACTCCAAATCATGTGATTACCTATACAAAAAACTAAGATTAATTATGTATATGAAGAAAATATTTACATGCTGACTGTCATAGATGCAATAAAAGTGTTGTGAAAATGATTTGTTTGCATTGCAAAGCGATCAAACTGGTGAGGTCTCCTTAGATTGTAACTAGAAACATGCTTAGGTGGCAATAGGTGAGTGAGCTTATGATCTGCATTGAATATAATCAACTTGAAAAGCTTTAAGCAAAGCTCCTCACACCAGACATTAAGGGTCAAGATACTTACTTTCAACATGAGAAGAGAATTTTCATATCTCCAAGTGGCCATGTAATGCTCTATTTTTTTTACATATACCAACGAGAATCACTTCGTGAATTTTACCGGGGCCACTTTTGCCTTGGCAACCCACGTTTACACTAGCATGCATAAGGGTCATTTACATCAAGAAGTTTATTGCGGGACATGAAAATCTATTTTGTCGCAAATATTCTTTGGAAAAAAAACGTCTAATTACTAATGTGAAAAGAGAAAATGATATTTGCCTGTGTACTCATTTCAATAATAGAATTACACCTCGGCTTTCATAAAAATCTTCCCTGCTAGCAGAGGTCTCTTCTGCCAGCCGGGCCGGAAATAAAAATCACACCGGCCAAGGGCGCCTATGCTTTGTCGCATAAAAATTGGCATAAAATCTACATTAAATCAAACGGCTGATTCTTAACGAGTAAATTTAAATTTAATTTAGTCATAGTTTACAATTTTTGAAAACGCGGTCACCCTGTGCTGTTGAAGACGGTTTTTTGTCTTCAAATCATGGGCTCAAAAAGTCCAGGTAATCATGGCACGTTGCAGGCCAAATCTACAAACTTCCAGGGTCTTGTTTTCATTCCTAAAACGGACAAATTACTTCCTTGGCACTTAAAATAAAAAGGAAAAACATAAATCGATGTTTAGGTAGCCTCAGAATGGAAGATCAAGGTGAACGGAGCCCTCAAACTTTTCTTGTGAATAATTTTTCCTTCCCTCAACCGCGACAAAAACAAGGCAATCGGTGCGCTTTCAAGAGAGTTTTGAATACAGATAGCGGATTTAAAGCAGCTGCCTGGACTTAAGAAAACAAAAATGGCAATGTACATATTAGTTGGAAGTTGAATTCACCTTTTAGTACGATAGGCAAAGCCACAGCCGATAAAATAACTGCAAAATTTGTGGGAAAAACTCACGCTTTCGCTTTTGCGTGAATAATTAATTCTAACACGCGTTCATGCAGCGAATAGCGTCTGTGAAATTTCGAACATTTTTTGTGCTTTTAGATAAGTTTTTTTTGCCTCATCTTGAATGAAAATTTATTGTTATTGAACTTCCTGTCGCGTTTCTTTCATTTGGTTGCCTTCATTTGAGAGTTTTAGTGCAGCTGGATTTGGATTTCTGTACATTTACGGCGACCCCCGTGATTTGTTTGTTTAGTACATTCGCTTCCCTCAAATATATTTTTATTGAGTCTTGTTCAGCTTCTACGGAACTACTGGGGATAGAGCTAAGTTGGTACTAAATTTACACAGTTGAAAAACGATTTAATTCAAAATAATTGCCTTGTTTTTGTCGTCTTTTTGATGTACAACTTTCCTCTTTCTCTCGCTGCACCCTAAAATTTCGTCGGGCGGCGAAAAAATTATCCGATTTCTTCTTTTTGAATTTGTTTTACGTGTGTTTTTCGCCGAGGACTTCGGTATAAGAATCGAAGGAATCCTTTTAAAGAGAAACTTTTTTAACATGCTACTCTTGTTCTTGAGACGTCTTATAAAATGCAGTGAATAAACTTAGTATACGTTTTACAAGAGATTGATGTAAAGATAGTTTTGAAATATGTTCGCTTTGATTCTCGATAAAAGGTTCACTCTCAAGTGCAGTGGTCGCTCATAAATACGTCTCTCAAAAAATCCACTCTTAAGTTTTCGCATATGAAGTAGTCTCTCGTAAAGGTTGTAGAAGTTTTCGTTCCCCCAAAAGTTATAATCTTTGTCTGGAATGCCTGCGATTGCCTCGAGTAAAGTTACTATGTGCACTTCGAGAAATAGCAGGGCCCTGGAAATGAGACTTTGAAAAAACGAAAGGAACAAACAGCATTTTATGACCGGTTCCAGCCTTCGGCTGGCCCCGGTAATGAAATACCAAACCGTTTCACATTTGCTGCAAAAGGTGTGACTTATTACATAACTACAGCAATGGTGATTTTGGACATGTGAAGACAATATGTTACTTTAACATGTGGATATCATGTTTTCACCTGAAAGCTCACTATTTCATTTGTGTTTATAAAATAAACATCATAATTTTTGTGACCAATAACTATTTTGAGAAAAAGTGTGAATTCAATATGTAAATGTTTTTCTGAGGAGCAATCCTGTTAACTTTTCCATAATCCTCCAGAAAAAAGGAGGAAAGGGAGAAAATGTTTCAAAAATGGCAAACCATGAAGGACGAAAGGTGTGCACATTGCTTTTCTCCATCTCTTGGGTAAGGTTGCTCCTGCACATCTACTGAGTGGGGTTGTGGGGGAGGGGTTGTGGGGGGGGAGGGGTTGGGGGGGAGGGGTTGGGGGGAAGGGTTGGGGGGGAGGGGCTGGGGGCAAGTGCTCTCCTTCTAGAAAGATGACCCCAAAAAGTAACTTTTTAATCAGAGTTTAGTTGCTTATCTAAATCCAACATAATGGCACAGAAAGAACCAAACTGTGAGCTAGATTTGAGACTACAGTGCCATTGCAATTGCCTACCTAATGGAGTGTCACCATAAGGTGTCCTACTCTCCAGTTCAGCTCCATGTTGTACCAGTAACTCAATTGATTTTTCCTGGAGACAGGTATGAGAGATTTAAGCATTATTCAGAAAAAATAACTGGGGACAAATTCAACCATAACTGTAGAAATGCTGAATTGAGAAGCAAGTTTTTTTACATTTCCCCAGCAAGCTGCTGCATGAATAGGCCTCCATCCATCCTTATCCTCAACATCAACGTCAGCTTCATTGTCAAGCAAGAACTCAAGTACTTCCTCATAAGCATTGGCTGCAGCAATATGCAACTGAAATGACAACAAAGAGTGATAATATTACCAACTGGTAACACCCAGGTAATTAAAATAAGTACTCAAAAGAATCAGTACTTAAAAATTAGATAAATGTAGAGCTCTATAACAGGGGAGTTTACCAAAACAAACAACACCTCAGGAAGGAGTGCTTGATTAGTAAGAGGGTGCTTATTGCAATAAAAGGGTACTTTTTTAACCCTTTGGCACCTGAACCGCCCAGAACCGCCCGTAAAAAACTCCCATGCTTCAAAACATTGCAACTTTCCCAATCGCACGAATATTGCCATAACTGTTAGTTGTGAGCACGAAATGGAATGTCCTTTAAATTTGGATATCCAATAAATGCAAGAAACGTAGCGATTTTTACTAAATATGGCCTTTTGAGTTTGGACAAGAACGAAACTGACCGTTTTTAACGTCAAAGAGAAACGACAAAAATGCCCCTTTTCGCCTTCATGTTTTTTAAGGAAATCATCGTCGAAAAACCAAAATTCAACCATCATAACGAAATTCAGTCCTTTTTTTAGCTTAGAAATGACTTTTTTTGTTGATATTCTTCTCCCGAGCGTAGATACAGCCTTTTGTTCCAGTGCACTCGGGCCTTCCCGACATTTTCAACATCTTGAGTGCATTGCATGCTGGGAACTAACAAGAATTTTTGACAGCGCCCGTTCCTTCCCCCAATTCTTTCACATATAAACTAAGTCTACAGCCACTCCGACCTACCGCCAAAATTTCCTGCTCGTGGTTATCTTCAGTACTCAGAAATTCCAAAATATGTGGCGGTAGGTCGAGAAATTCATCAATAGTCGAGTCCCAAAGGTACTAAGTGTTCGACCGGCCAAATTCCCAGTTCATCGAGTAACAAGCCAAATTCAACAACAAAGTACATCACCTTGCTCGATTCTTTGAGAAAGTGGACTCTTAGCTACCGTCACGCTTAATGATGCTCATCAGGCAGCCGCTAAAGATGAAAAATGGCTGTAAACTTAGCAAAAATCGCAAGCAAACCGAACTTCGGCCATTGTGGTTGCTTCACGGATAAAAATAGCTACGTCAAAATGACGTTTTCAGAAACCTTGAGCCTCCAATGCCTTAGGACAGCAACACTTTCCTCTGGTAGGTCAAATAAAGAGTCACGAATTGTTATTCATCGTTTATAGGTGGAAAATCACTCCGAAAATGTAAAAATAGCTAGGAGTCAAAGGGTTAAAAGGAAGCACATATTCACAAAAAGGACACTAAAGGAGAAGCTGCTATATGAAAATCGGGATAGGGATGCATATGTAGCAAGGATACTTATGGGGTACCTTGGAAGAATGTTGCTTAGTAAAATTGCTGTACATAATCATAGTCACTGCAAATTTATCTAATGGTATAAATATGTAGAAGACAACTAAGGTTAGTTCAGATTGAATTTTCTGTTTAAATAGTTGCAAATATATAATTATTGAAACTTACTGCTGTTGCGCCTTCCATATTTTTTATATCAAGGTCCCTTTTCTTTTCGATAGCATCTTTGATATCATCAAGCATCTGCTTTTCCCTCAGCTCGACTAGTTCATCAATCTTACTTTCATCAAAGCCTGATAAAGATGCAATAAAGACATAAAGAATATGATTTGATTTGCAGTAGTAGAGGAAAGATCAGTAGCCAGGCTGAGGCATGTGATTGGAAGGTTAGGAACTGGACTGGACTCGACTCTTTGACATGAGAATTCACAGAAGTCATTTTAAGGAATAGGCCATTTTACAGTTGCATGCTTAGTGACCTGGCCTATGAATGGAATGGAGGCTGGCAGTGACCTTGTTTTGATACAGACCTCACTGCTTTTCTCATGTAAATCATGTTTTACTTATGCTAACTTGTCTACATTTGCATGAGAAAGACAGAGAGGTTTGTATCAAAACAAGGTCATCTCCAGCCTTGCTTCCACTCAAAGGCCAGGTCACTGAACACACAATTGTAAAATGGGCTATTGCTGAAACAAGTAAAAGCTGCAACCTCAATTAACAATGACAAAAAGAAAAAAAAAAACAACAACAAAAGCAAATGGTGACACATGGAACTATCTTCATCTTTTCAGGTGTACTTTCCAGATTGATTGATGACCACATGCCATGAGTTCTCTTCGAGAAAACACTGGCCAAAAAACGCATTCACCCAAAAATCCACTCAGCATACTTTTCCACCAAGCCCTTCAATTATTGTTACTGCTGTTACCACCATATAGTTTCTGGTTTTAGTATAACTTCCTTTCACGTTTTTAGAGTTTCTTTGATTTAGGTAATCCTTTAGTTCTGTGGTCAAACCTATGGATATACGTACCCATGTATGGCAAATGGAATACATTCTATTAACCTTTGTATCAGGTACCTTATCTTGCTATGTATTAAGGCAAATCACTAATTCCAGTCATCCAATCATCGTGATAACATCAAGTTTCAACATCAACTTTTTTCTACTCTGAGATCCCTCAAGTGGACACAGATGTAAGTTCAGAACCTTCTTGTATCTTTTAGTTGTTACTTTAATTTTGTATCAGTGAACATTAACTTTTTGTTTCTATATTTTGTAAAACTAGTTTTTAGTTTTATTAATTGTAATTTTTATTTCTTTGTTTCCTTAGTTTTCGAAACCGCTTCACTTCACTTCACTCCGTTTGGATTTGCCTTGCTTCTCTTTTGTCATTTCCAATGTACTGTTATCACTTCAATGGTTCAATAAAGGCTGTTTTTATTATAGACTTTGTTGCAAACATTGTTGTGAACAACTTCAAAGCACGCAACAGAATTTCTGTTAGAAAGGACAGAGGGATTGCTAACAAATAGTGCTGTGAGTAATAGCCTGCATGGTAGGTGTAGAAAAGGAAGAGGGAGGGGGAGAGGGGGAGAGGGAGGGAAAAAGAGAGAGGGAGTGGGGGAGAGGAGAGAGGGAACGCCTGTTCTAAGTACCCCCTTTTGTTCATTTCTGCCGCAAAATTCCCATTGGCTGAGAGACAATGAGTAACTTATAAATGTAAGTTTCACAGTTTCAACAAAAATAACCATGATGGTGGCGGGATGCAAAGTTTAACATGCTTTAAAGGAGCACTGTCACCGGGATTTTTGCTGTTTTTGGTTCAATTCTGCCAAAATTACTGCCTTTTACCTGTTATCGCAAAAACAATGCTTCTACAGAATCAGCAAGATCAATTCCAATGAAATTTTAGCAGAAAGAGCTAACCATAATTATAATTTTTTGGTGATTTTTCAATACATAGCTTGAAATTTTGAAAAAAATGGCAAGTTTTTTTCAAATTTCAATCCATTTCCATCCTTGTCATCTTACATGGAATACAGACGTTTATAGTGTCAATGCAGTACTACAGTCTTTGGCAACAAAACTAAACCATTATTTTAAGGTTTCCACTAAAGCATTGGCAGTTTTAAGCCTTTTAAAGTGGTGGTACAATAGTGTGACACTACCCCTTTAAGAAATTTAAATCTCGTCAGTATGAGAAACATTATTTTGAAACCACAACAAGAATCAGTCATAAATGCTTTTTTAACTGGCAGAGACATCCTGGCAGTTTTACCCACTGGATACGGGAAGAATTTGATTTACCAAATGTTTTGACTGGGTCTCATTATAGTAACAAAATTAGTTATTTCATTTATCTATTTGGCTTCGTAAATAACTCATATACAGTGACCAAGGGAATCACAAATTTGGCCATTATCTAAATGCCGGCAATGAACTAAGCATTAAATGTGGTGATTCTCGTCATTACTCCACTGAAAAGTATAAGTTTAATCGAAGACCAACTGCAAATGAAATCTTTAAGCTACGCTGCTAATGGCAATGATGAAATTCGCAGATGCGAATGCAAAATTCTGTTTGCAACCACAGAAGAAGTTAAAGAGAAGCCCTTCTGAGAAATGTTGATCGACTCCACATGGAATTTACACTGAAACATCTCCGCTATTGTGGCTGATGAGTTGCCAGTTGATTCTGAAAGGTCATTGATGTTACAGTGCATGATAATAACAAATCGGTATTCTCCGACAAGTTGTCACTTTCATCTCTATTTTCGATCTCTGCAAGGGCATTCTCCACACAAAACTGCAGCAACTTCTTTGAAATTCCCCGCTCCGCTGAATGGTACATTCTTGCGCGTCAATTCCTCCATGGTCTCACAGTTCGTCGCCAAAAACGTTGAAATAGCAATGACATTACTGGAAGTTACAGTTGTCTTAATAAAACAGTATAACTCCAATGCATTTCTTATTTTGCGGACACAACTTCTTTAAAATGCATGCCATTCGTTTGTGATGTTTGTGATCAATGCCATATGGAAACAGCGCTCTTTGCGATCGCTGAAAGATGCCCTTTAACTGGATAAATTCTCAAATGCCAAACCACAGAATCTGCAATAATCATTGCATTTGCTGCCCCTTTTTCTCTCCCGTTTCAATAGATCTCTTCGTAAGAGTTGTGGACATTTCCACGCTAAATCATGGTTGTCCTGAGGTGAGATTTTTAACTTTAATATTCACAATTTCACGCTTCCCCAATTTCCCCTCCCCCTCCCCTTTCTACCCATGTCACTCAGGCTATGTGAGTAATGTTTCTGCACTCATAACTGCACTGGTCTCATAATCTGCAACTTTGCTGAGAAATGGCATAGGTTTTTCTGAAACCAGCAAACCAACTAAAAAAGACATTCTGCCTTCCACTTACAATAGTTCAGAATTCTCTAATATTTTATTTTATTTCGAATGGAATAGAGGGAACCTCCCTCCCCTCCCCTCCCCCCTACTCGAACCTTTCTACTCCCCTGGGGAGACACTGTAGGATAGGTGATCGGGCCATTGCCAGCTTCCTCCCAAACCTTCTACATACAGGAGGACTGGCCACAACAGCAGGAACTATGATCCCCACTCACTGCAATTAACAGTGTGTCAGTGATTTTGTTACCCCTGTGTCCAGTGTCCCTGACGCATAAAAATTCCAAAAGATGCAAAATAATTCATGGCATGCGTCCTGCAGGATGCAAAGATCGATCAATCAATCGAAAGATGTTTTTGAAGAACATTCCTGTTTGTGTGATTTTAAGTTTGTAATAAAACCTACCTCAAGCCAAGAGGGCAATATCATCTGTCTATAAATAGGCGCAGAAGTAATTTCTGAATGAACAATACTTCAACATTAAAAATTTTTCTTGCAAAATGCTTCCATTTTGATTTACTGATTGACTGATGGAGAGGTTACTGAGGCCCTGCCAGGGGGAAGGGGGGTCCTGTGTCTGAATTTTAAAATCTCCCGTGTCAGTGTTTAAATCGCTAATTCTCGGCCTTGATGCCACTGTTGTTATTTTGCCGGGAATGATGTTGCCTGTGGGGATTTCATTTTATGTGCTGTCGCTACTTTTTGGGACATGTCACTTGTCAGAATTTACCCTGGCAGGGCCCTGTTACTCGTTTATGGGTGCATTTCTTTGGGAGAATCCATGATTGGATTTTTTATTAGAGATCATGACGATCTGTTACCACAGAAGAAACGAAAAATCCAAGAATGGATTTTTTTCCATTAGGTGTGACAACCCCAGCATACAAAGAAAGTATGAAAGTACTAGCAGGACGGATACCTTTGGTTCAATTTCACCAAAAACCTGCCTTGATCTTTCCGCCATGACCCAGCTGACAATATGGCAGAAATATGGCGGATCTCCACAAGACGACCACTTGCCAAATGTACTACTTTTTGTATCTGTTCCCAAAGAAAAGCTCGGATCATGAATCCTAAAAATCCGGATTTAGATTTGATCTAATGTATCCACTAGGAGGGTG
Organism: Pachyseris speciosa; assembly: GCA_016490735.1. Classification (NCBI taxonomy): domain Eukaryota; kingdom Metazoa; phylum Cnidaria; class Anthozoa; order Scleractinia; family Pachyseridae; genus Pachyseris; species Pachyseris speciosa. The sequence continues at coordinate 68,017 of JAEMWC010000607.1, forward strand.
GATGCTTTAGGCATTGTTAACACGGACGTGGTTTCCAATCGACACGGTTTCATGACCTCAAAACCACATCAAAAACATCACGGTTTAAAAGTGTTTACACGGAACCTATCCAACCATTTATGTCATGGCGATCTCGTTCTCAGGCATTCTTATGGAAGCATAACACCATCCAAAAAGTTGTCCCATCAAACACGAGTTCTCCCAGGCCAAATAAAGAATCATCGTTTTGCTTTTCTCTTTGTTACTCTGGAGTGTATCAATGAAAAAGTCAACATTTCAAGCTATCTCTGCCTATTATTACGATATGCCTCTTGGTTTATGGAGAGTAAAATATATGAAAGCTGAAAAAGTGAACTTAAATTGTGATTGTGCAAAAAAGCACTGCACTCCGTGCGAGGTTCACCATATTTACTCTTTGTGAGCAAGCCAATTTCGCACCAAAATAAGTAACCGTTTTTAAATCGATGTGGTTTCACCATTTACACGACCAATGAAACCGTACTGTTTTGAAAACGCTCCACTTTTGAAAGCGTTTTCAAAACAACCTGGTTCTGGTAACGAACTCGACTGGCGCCGTGTAAACAGAAGGCATAACCGCATCGAAACCAATGCGGTTACAAATGAAACCGCGTCCGTGTAAACAGTGCCTTAGTTTCAAATCCACTTTTGGATTTCAGTAAAGAAATGCAAAATCTGTGTTTGGATTCAAGAATTCAGATTTGGATTTTCGCAAAGAAACGCACCCTACGTTTAACATATATGGAAAGCACAAGGGTGAACCAAGTTTCGGAGCTGATAGATTAAGATACAGGAAAGATTACCATTTTCTTGGGTATAAACGGTGGAAAAAATAAAAAAAATGCAACATAAACTAGATTTTTCAACCTCTTTTTCAAAGGGTGGCCACTGCATACTGCTTCAAACAATGAACCTACCAAGAGAGTTCCGACTGTTCCCGGCAATCCCGGGAGAAACAGTGTTGCTGCTCCAATGACCCAGTAAAACAAGGGTTAAATTTAAGTTGTTATTTTAAGAAGGATTTTTGTTTAGTCTTTTGTTGTTCTTTAAAACAGAGTTTTACATGTATTTTAATTTCAGTATGCTGTAATACAGAGTTTTGCTATTAAAAAAAATACTTCAGATTGAATGTGTTACATGAAGGCTCAAGCATCTTTGATATAGGACTCAGTGGTTCTGGACTGGGATGCATGATTTTTCATGAGATGAGTCCCACGACTCACCACAGCAGTTTGTAATAAATTCACTGGTGTGTGGGTCTGTTATGTCTAGAGATGAAAGTTATGTCTAGAGATGAAAGAGGCAGGGTCAGTGGTACAGTATCACCGCCAAATGATGAAAATAATAAACTGAACTGAGCCAGATATAGAGTGCACGGCCAGCATGATCTTACCAGTTATTTTAAAACCCTGGCTTGCGGTTCGTGGTCTGGGATTTTGAACCCATAACCTTCCACCCGGTAGCCTGAAGCTCTTATCAACTGAGTTAACCAAGTTGGGGGGTTAGTGCCTCCATAGACAATCCAAAAATTTCTGATGAAATTTCTGTAACATTTATGACCCTGAAACTTCTACCCAAATAGTTAACACCCCACTTCACTTGGTCATTTGTTGCCTAAATTGATCTTCTAGAATTTATCTACAAACACTGAGTAGGTTATCAACTCACATAAGTATCAGGCCACAATTTGGCACCACCACAGAAACAAACCAGCCAAGTGAGCTAATTTAATAATAATAATAATAATAATAATAATAATAATAATAATAATAATAATAAACTTTATTTCAAGAGGGTAACGCAAAACAGTAAAACTGACAAACCCACGGCCCTCAAATAACAAATGTAGAAACAAAATTTACCATGCTTGTCCATTTCTTGTAACAAATAGTTCGTCAACTCCTCATCATCTTCCACCAAATCAACTGGCAAATTTCCATCTGCATTTATGGCAACAACACTCGCCCTATGGCCGACCAAGTATTCCACCATGGAGACATTTCCACATGCTGCAGAGGCATGCAAAGGAGTCCACAACTCTCGGTCTTGTGCATCTATGTTTGCACCATACTCCACAAGAAGTTCCGCTATGTCATCACACTCATCAATGCATGCCTTTTAAAACAAAAACTTGCATTAATGATGAGCTTTTCCCTCACTGGTCCAGTTGCCAGATCACAAGGCTGAAATGTTTCTTATTTATGGACATATAATTCTCTGCCTGTGCGATTTGCATATTGTTTTCATCTCTCTTAAAATTAAGTATAGGCTATCATTTTCCACTTGAAAAGACAGAAAGTTTTCTGTTAAAATTCAGCTGGTCTGTTTTGCCAGCCAATACGACAAGGCCAACAAAACAAAATACATAAGAAAAAGCAAGTTCGAAATATATGACCTTCAATGAATCAATTATGCAAAGTCGATGATCAGTACTAACATCCAATATAAGTGAGGGCAGCTGGACATGTTCTCGTTTTATCCTATTCATTCTTATATGCAGAGATCAATTATACGATAACGGTATCTCGTATTTACTAGTAACGCGTAAAAACTAAAACCGTACAATTAGTGTAATAAATTATCACTTTTACTTTATCTTAGTAAATTAAAACAAAAAAAAAACAATGTCAAAAACCTCGATGCACCAGAGCGGAAAAAGCCGAGAAATATTTAAACGAACGTGGTTTACAATTTTTTGTCTTTATCAAGAAACGGGCTCCGTTCAGGACCTATTTTGTTCACACGAAAGAATTTATTTTTCAATCAAATGTTCCGAAAAAAATTAGTTCTGATTGGATTATAACCACACAGTAATTTATTTGAACAACACAATACTGGGAGCAAAGGAATATACAAGCAACAGACAGTGCAGAAAATCCAAAGTGGTGCTAATTAGTTTCTTGGTGAAGTTCTATTTCATAACAACGCGAGTTGACCCAATGTTAATACAAACATGAAAAGCTTTGATACTCAAGCTAAACAAACATGGAGCAGTTTGGAAAATAGTTGTCAAGCATTCATGTCTGACGAGTCTTGGTTGTACGTCAACAACATCAGAAATTTGATTGGAAAAAAAATAATCAGTGAGACTCACTTGGTGAAGAGCCGTGAGACCATCGTCGTTGGCTAAGTTTGGATCGACTCCATAATCGAGCATCTTTTTCACTGGATTAACAAATAAGAAACATCAATAATTAAAACTTCAGGTATGAATTGAAAACCTCAAGACTTAACCACCATCAGACAAATAAATTTCACGAAACAGAGCCAGAACTTTGTCGTACAAACCTTCCTCAACATCACCACGCGAAGCTGCCTCGAGAAGGATTATCCTTGGCTCGAACTTTACAGGTCTTGCTCGCTGAGGTTTCTTTTTCGGTGGCGGCGGACCAAATTCTTTATCCTTGTCTCTGTCCCATCGTTTGAGCTGTTGAGATCGGCGCTTTCTTGCGAGTTCTAAGCGATCTTGTACTGTCAGTTTCTCGACCTTCGGAATTTCGGCCACAAGCTCCAAGTGATCCGCCATGTCTATATAAGAACGTTGGAGACCAGCGAACGGTTTTCGTACGGCTAATTTGCTACACTTTCCTAAAGTAACATTTTTTCTTATAAACCTGATCAGTTCAGGACAAATCCGACAACAAAATACCGCGACCCAAAGAGAGTGTTGTCTGAAAAGTTTATGCAAATTTTGTATTTAGTTTAGAGGCGAGTCCGGAGAATGCATTACGGTTTGCCATATATGGAGTGTGGACTAAGGCGAGTCCTGTTTGCCATTTTAGAACTTCCGGTTTCTCATCCTTTCTTTCTTTAGTTGCATGCAAAACGTAAGTTCCAGGAAAATACAAAAATATATTAGGCTCTTTATTTATGTATGGTGAGCAATCAAGGCCTATCAAAAAATCAGGCCATTTGGATCGGTGAAACTAGTGAAATGCACCGGGTTTTTTTACAGAAAAGAAGCGTATTTCTCTATTACAATAATCATAAAAACACTTGTTTCAAGTCAAATTCACGAATATCCTGATTTGGATGAAATATTATTATCTTCCGTTAGCCTCCGAAACAGCTGTCATTCCATCTTTTATCACAAGAAAACAGCTGGAGATTACAACGGAAATCACATGGCAAACGGACGTCAGTTTTTAACGGAAGTCCCTACAAATGTGCCGCGTTATCCGTGACAGAAAGTTGCGTTACTTAGATACGTCCAAAACACGCACAAAGGGATGTTTGTGAAAGCCCCCTCGTCATGAGAAGACACTTTTATATCGATATCGAACTTTAAGTCGGCGATGAAGAGAGAATCGCAATGATTCACGTTACTGCTGTGCGACTCGACTCAATCAAAGAGCGCTGGGTTGGCACAAAGAAGAGCAAAAGACAATATGCGTTTGTTTTAAGCCTCGAGTGGTCGGATGGCTCCTCAAGTGTCGTGTGGCGGAGCTACTCGGACTTCTTTGAATTTCGGTGCCGACTTTTGGATTCATTTCCTGAAGAGGCGAGTTCCACAGGGGGCTTTGTAAGGATAATACCATATCTACCAGGTATACATTCAAAATGGCAGTGATCCTCTTCGAGCTGTCCGCGTCTTGAGTGCGAACGGGACGGGTGTCGTGGGTTCCTGAATAACCGCGCGTGCGGGACAGCACGCGTGCATAGGGTGCGAAACAGCTCAAGAACTAAAAAAATCATTTCTGGCCGACACCAGTTTTCCAGCATTTTCCAGGATGTATATGATCTATAGAATACCAATCGAGACGATAATGCCACGATAATAGTATGTAACAAATGGTCAATCATTGGTGAAAGTCATACGTTACCATAGCAACAGTGTGACGTGTAAGAATCCATCCTAAGTCTTGCTTTAGGTAGAGATAACTAAAAAATGAGCTTGATGTCCCCCTATTTTTATTGATGAATAGTAAACAGCATGCCAAGATCCAACTTTTAGCAAAGTTTTAAAATATTTGTAGAAGTGGAGTAAGAGCCACCTTAAATTTTGAAAAGTTAAAGTGGCTCTGAATTCACCCATATGAATTTTTTTTTTTTCAACTTTCCAAAAGGTTGTATATTATTATGCTAATTATTCCCCAATAATAAAAATTGGGTGTCTCAGAGCTCAATTCTGAGTTATGGCCTAAAGCTAAATTATGTGTGTTTCTAACAGGTTATACTGTTGCTAAAACTGTATGATATCTCTATGAAACTGTATGATATCTCTATGAAGGAAACAACATACAAAGTGTGGTAGTAAAGATCCATCACAGTAAAAGTGCTGTAAAGAGCTGGAAACTGGTGTCAGCCACCTAAAAATCCCTACCCAGGGTACTGCTCCTGTATCTTATGAAAGTGTTCAAGATTAAATTTTTTAAAGTTATTAATAATAGTAATAAGTATTTGATTTATTGTCCCTGTGAATGGCTTTTGGGGGATCATGGGACAATAACTAGCTAAGTTTAGGAACATTTAAATGTTGCTAATTGATTGTAACAAATTGTGAGAATCCAATCTGACAGGAGGCTGACCAGATGATTCTTTGCCTAGTTTTCCCTATAGGCTATAAATTAAAGAAGGTGTCCAAAGAGGGAACAGAAGTCAAGAGGAGAATCAGGCCGCACACAAAACAGAAGGAATTGCTTTGTATCCAGGGCTTTGAACACACAATTACCCCAGATCCCTATTCTGGTGGCCTAACCACTAGACCATGTGGCATCTTCTCTTCCATGTAACCCACACTAGATGGGATGTGGTAGTGAAGTCCTGCAAAGGAATCTGTTTTGCTGGTATCCACACCCTGAGAAAGAAGCCATATTAGGGTTCTGTAATCAACCCTCAACTTATCTTAGCATCATGATGTGTATTTAATACTAGCTAATACTTGGCTGTAATTTTTATGATAATGGTAATGGATTTAATTATATACCGCACATATCACATAGTTTCATGGCGGTTTACAATGCTTCTCTAGGGTGAGATCAGACATCAGCCTGTAAAGGCACCTCTGGCAGCCGCTATTGGTCCATATTTGATCTCACCCACCCACCCACCCACCCCACATATGAATGTCAGAGACAGATGAAAGATAAAGATAGACCACCACACCGGGAACTACGTCCCCTACTCTTTTAACAGTGTGTGGGTTCTTTAATGTCCCACAGATTATTAGATACAAGTGTTGTGAGACAGGACCTATGGTTTATCATCCTTATCCGAGAAGACAAGAGAGTCTAACCATTTGCAGATGTCATTACAAAGGTAGCACTTTCTCCTCAATTATTTAAAGACCCTGAGTGTTGGTCCGGCTGGGGTTTGAACCCATGACCTCCCCCACGCTAGTCTGGTGCACTACCACTGAGCTAATGGGTTGGCAATTTATCTCCCAAGCTACTTCCTGTTACAGCCTCGTAACTCACTAATAACATGTGGCTCTGTTGCCATTTGAAAGAAAGAATTAACCTTTGAGAATTTGAGGTGGTCCAATGGCCCTCCGATGCACTTTTCATCCATGAATTAAGGAGATCATCAAGTTAAGGTAGAGCGAGGTCTACAGCGGTTAACGTTCACAATTTTATTCACTTGCAGGGAGGAAAATTTTCAGGTGACTTAGCATTGGCAGTGGAGAGAATGCCGGCCATTGATAGTTACATCAAGGACTTGATCAAATTCCCAGACAGCATTTCTCAAAGTAGTGTAGTGGTGTCTTTTTTTTCAAAAGAGGCATAGTGATCCAGAATGGATTCAACAGTTTTCACAAAAGATCAATATATCAAATTAGCATGGAAACAGTTTTACATCAAGGACAGAAAACAGTAAAGAAGGTTCTTTACAGAAAATTGAAGATAATAGAGGCTCATTCAAAGATGAACTGGACTGTGAACAAGAATCATATATAAATCTCACATTCGAGGATTCAGGGATTTTAAACTAGCATGATTAAAATGAACAGACGGTGATCAAAACAGCCGTAGCTGCCTTTACGCCAATTTATTAATTAGCTGACGAATACAAATGAAGAGTGTTGTTAGCTAGATTAATTTTCCATTATAGAAGACAGACAGACAGACACCTTTATTTAGTTATAAAGCTCAGGGTAGTCCCTTCAGGAGCTAAAAGCAACCTGCTATCAACAGGAGCCCTCAGCACTAAAATACACTATTTACATGGAAAATATTTTATAAAAAGTACAACAACGTCAATATAATCAAACTAATTACAATATGAATAAACTATAAAAACTATATAAAATGTATTAATAACTACAATGAACCATATATAGATTGATACATTAATTCTTAAGACATAAGGAAATATCATTAAAAACTATCCATAATAATAAAACGATCTCTTGGCGACTTCAGTTCTTACGACAGGTAGATGAAGCAGATCACGTTGTCTAGTCGCGCGCGAGTGAATCTTGTTGTTAAAAGTAAAGTAGCCATCAAAATATTGAGGGCAACGCCCTTCAATGCACTTCTTTACCAGCTGAAAAACATGTTCACGACGTCTTTCTGCAAGCGCCGGCCACTTGAGAATGTCCATTGAGCATCACCCAAAGGGTCTAGCACCTTTGTATTTGACTTCTCTGATACACGTAAACCTGAGTCAAGATATAAGTACCTAAGGAATTCTAGTGACCATACTTTACGTAGTTATTCTACTGTTAAATCTAAGGCAACACCTTGGTGATCATGCATTTATTTTCAGTGCTCGAGCTTTATGGAATAGTTTGCCTAGAGAGATAAGAGAATCAGAATTAGTTGATTGTTTTAAGATGAAAGTTAAGACTTTCCTTAGTTTATAAAAGAGCATATTTTATTTAAGTTAAGAGTTAAGATTATTTTAATTTTATAATTTTAAGATCAGGTTCAGCTAGGCTAAGATTAGGTTAAGTTAACTGTTATCTTGTTACCGGGGTAGCTGTGTTTATATAATTTTATATCACTTGATATATGGTGCATTTTATTATATTTATGTAGATATTTGTGCCCTATAAATTTTATATTATTATTATAATTACTATTATTATTGAGGCTTCGTAGCAGCACGAAGTAAGATATAGTTTTGATGAACCACACAATGTTTTTAAAGTTCATTGAAATGAAGGTAATGTACAGAATACACATTAAACAAGGAAGCACTGAGTTACTGTGCAGTTTATGTACAAAAGTGTTCACAAAATCACTTAGTTGGTTCAGAAAATTCAACAAAGGAGAACATTGCATGTGTGAAACAGACTAGCAAAACAGTAATGCCAAGTCCCTACAGTCTGTATATAATGCAGGTCATAAGCTGGAAGAGGTATAGAACACTTTTGACCAAAACGAACAAACATGAAAACATAATTCAATTCCCCAGCAGGCTATTCTTGGTTTTCAGTCATGCAAGTAAAAAAATAAAATCATCGACCATTCGATAGATAAAGTCAAGAAATTGAGATATTGTAGAATAGTAATAAATAAACAGCAGGCTAAAGTCTGAGGGCTGTGCGGTATCCCGTACTCGAGTTATTCAGCAAAATCTACCACTCAAAATTATAGAGTTTAGTATGGAAACGCCATGTTGGTGTCCCTCTGAGGGGCACAAATATAGCGGCCAGAAACGAGTGAAAACATCCGGTATTTACTTTTGCTATCTCAAAGGCTTTCTTCTCTGTTTTGAGCTTGCAAACATTCACATAGACGCTTCTCTGGTCATGTTGGCTTTTCAGAACTAAAAAAAACACGGGGAATCGATGTTTTCATGTACGTGACATGCTTGTGAGCAGACATGTTTATGTCACACACTGTAATAAAATCTAAATTCAAATTGCTCTATTTTCAAAACAAAGCAAGCTACCGAGCTGAAAACATGCAAGCAGATACATTTCTAAAATGTCTTTTATGTGATGAAGCTAAAAATGCAAGTCTGTTTCATTTTGAATTTTAATTTTTTATGACGTCACGTGAAAACCAAGAATTTGGTATAAAATTACATTTTGAGTGATTTTCCTCTACAAAGTGACTGTGCATGTTAAATACAGGTCAAGACAATAGAAATAGCTCATAATGGGATGTGGGTCAAAACTACAGAAACTAAGGAAGCTAATATTTGGGACTTGGACAACTTTTACTGATCACTCAACAGACGGTACAGTTGAACTTCAATTATCCAGACTATTTCCTTTCGCCCCAGATGAATATTAACAGGGAATGATAAAGATCCCTAGAAACTATATTAATATATCATTTATTTGTGATTTATTTTTAATTTTGGGCATTGAAAAGTGCATAGGTTTGTTTTCCTTTCAAAGAGTGAATGTATTAGATCAAAGTTATGCATGATGTTCATTTGTACGATACAGTGCACTATTGCATTAAAATGGGACATTTGCACGATGACGCCATTTGACTACAACTACTAGAATACTTTGGGTTTTGGTTTTCTCGAGCTAATTAGAGCTATTGTTTATTTTTACCCCGGTTGA
>JAEMWC010000607.1:82500-117500 GCA_016490735.1 Pachyseris speciosa
AACTTCAAAAGATTTCTTTGTAGGATACAGATGCAGTGTATTTACAAACAAACTCCAGCTTTCATAGCAACATATTTAGTGCCCTCAAAAATTGCTTGAATCAATGGTCATTTTATTTACAAATTTATAACCAGCAAGCGGTGAAATAGAGTGCTTTTAAAAGAACTAATGCATAGAATGGAAATGATTTGTAATCCCTTTGTTCGCATCCAACTCGCAAAAATGATTTTGGATATTAAGTAAAACTCAATGATTTCTGGTGTGGCACAAGAAAATTGATATCATATCTGTTTGCAACTTCATAATCGCCCAGTAAATACTGGGTGTTTATAATGCAGAATTTAAAACAGCAACTTAACAAAAATTTCTACCCTGGAGTTTATACTAGTTGATGCAAAATAACTCTTTGTGGTAAAAACAACCACGAAAGATCGCCAAAAAAGAAAAATTTTACGAATGTGAAGAATACACGTTGTTTTGTCAACATTTTCAAACCACGTGTTCAACAGACTGAACAGCTGCAACATCTACATGAAAATTGACCTTAAAATTGATATTTTTCTACCAATTCTCCCCGTTCCAGCTAACCTTCAGATTTTGGCGGCGTAACCCATCCATATTTTTCGTGAGTCTTAACTAATCGTTTATAAGCTGATTCGGCCTCTTTCTTAGAGAAACACTTTTTAGTTGATCTGTCAATTCGCCCTTGGCCTTTCACTACCGCTGCGGAAAATTGTAACACTATGGCCTCGACCGTATAGGCACTGCTCCAACCTTTAGGAGTTAAAAGTTCCATGCAGATCGCCCCGCCATCAAGGACAAATCCACCCTCTATTCGCGGCGCCGAGACTCTCATAAACGGAGGAGCGAACGGAAAGTTCTCCGGAAACGTAATATTCAATAGAATGAACTTGGTTCCGGTTTCAACCATATCCCTATAAAGTAAACTATCGGTGTCGATTTTGTATAATTTCACGTTCCACTCAAATAAATTATCCTCCACGAGTTCTGCCGAAAACAACTTGCTATCACAACGCACGGTGACATCGTGAAACTCTTTCATGAGTCGTTTAGATCGGACCTTCTGAGCGTGAGAAGACGACATATCGCCGACTCCATTGCCTTTCAGCTGCCCGTTGCTCCCTTGAGATTTCGACGGATGTGAGTTATTCAAGTGTCTGGTTTCATTGCCGTCATTTCTCTGATCATTGAAATCATCGTCTTTCCTTTCGTTCTTGGGATCGTGGTCTCCCTTTGCTTTGCATCCATTCTTGTCGCTCCCATCTCCATTACGTGATTCTCGTCTAACGAGCTTTCGAAACACAGACGCCATTTTGAATGTCCGTATGCGAAGGGCTGTGAGAGGGTTAACCAACTCCGTGATGATCTCACCCGTGAAAGTTCTGCCAAAAAACGACTTAAAAAGCACTTGCTGGCTCCACGTCACTTTTAACCTGAATTATAATTGATTCCTGATCCGACATTTAAATAAACACACAAGCAACTTGCTTTTCTCCTTACTCGCGAGGCCGTTCGTCAACAATAAAAAAATTTTACCAAGGAATGGCGTATGGCGAGGATGGCTAGGAATTATGGGGTTCAAATTATACGCCCACGAAAAATCAGCGGCCAGGAAAAAAAATACAAAATACTTCCACGGAGTCTGGGTACGAAAGTGAACCGCGAACCACCCGCCATTTTCGAAGGAGTTTTCGTGTAAGTTACTTCCTCCAAAATTCCAAAAGAAAGCACAGAAGACTACGATCTGCATCTTTATAAGTTGAGAAAAAGTGGAATTAAGACTGAGGAAAGAATCGCCAATGCTGGCGTTGCTTTTTGTCTGCTGGCGTAATCAGCTTTCTCCAAAAAGATGAAAACTTTGCGGTTTTAGGAGATCTGTGCAATTCAAATGGAAGCAAGTCTCGAGAGAGAACTCAAGCGTATGTATTCTTTATGTATGACATTATGATCACCTCGCGAAAATGAGATAGGAGATATGCAATAGGCGTTAGTACAGGAGCAACTTGTGTTTTCGGAAAGATTTCCGCACAGTCCCACACAATGATTTAACAATAATTGAAGCATACTGTCACACTAACCCTGTTCCAAAAAAAGGCAAACATGACTAGAGTTTGAGTCACAAAACGTATGCATACTTTATGAATGGGGCTGTGCGGAAATCTTGCCAAAAATTATTGGCAAGGGGTTTGGCCATGAAGGTGCTCATAATGACATCTTTCCTTCATTCTTGAATCAAAATGAAGAAAGGATCCCTTGATTTATGTACATAAAGTAAAAATTCAATTCAGGTAAAAAAGGTTTAACCTAGATTGAAAATCAGTTTCCTTTGTCTCACAGCCCTAGTTATTCATAACAAGATGCCTATATATAGGCCTTCAAGTGGGATGTGTTATGCACCAGTCAATTGAAACCCCCCCCCCCCATTTGGGCCTTAGCGGGGGATTGTGGGGACTTTTACTTCAGATACACTCAGTTTTAGTTCCCTGGAAGTCACGGTCTTCGCATGCCCTACCAGGGGATTAGGCAGGGCAGTCACTGCTTGGTCAATGGTTTTCATTTTCATGCCTCATAGTAATTTTGCAGATATTATTGTCACTTTCTTCACATACTCGATTGTGGATTCCGGTCTGGAACATTGCTGAATAATGCTTTGCAAAGTTTGTTATTGCTGTGATGGAAGGCTGTTGTAGCCGAAGATCTTGTATGCACTTGACTCATTGTTTTCAAATGAGAATATTGAAAGAATCGTTCTGGTATGCTTGCGCTTGATTCATGATTGTTCTCAAATAAAAATTGAAAGAATCGTTCCGGTATGCATGTGCTTTTAAGCCAAAGCATTTTGTTATTTTCTGGTAACGACCAGCAAAAGGTGTAGTTGTCTGTTGCATTTCATTGTCAATTTATCCAGAAGTATCAAGGAAACTAGTTTTGGAATAAAGATAATGTGACTTATTCATTGTGCATTTAGGGACCTTTTCAAGTAATGTGCGCTCAAAAAATCAATGTGTTTATTTCATGGCTGGCAACGTTTTTAACATGTGTTACGCTTGGCGATAACAAGTTGTTTCACAAAGGGAGTACAATGTGTGTGTGGAACAGTGGGGCCGGGGGAATGCACTACTCACTTTTGTCCCCGGGGATCAGGACTTCACTTGCTTTCACTTGCATAAAAAGTGAATGCCTTGCTCAAGCCCGAATGGGGGGGGGGGGGGGGTGGCGGGTGTTTCAAATGACTGGTGTATTACTTGATATTACAGTAGTAACACTAAATTTGAATGGCTACCCACAGTCAGTATCTTTTCATACATCAGTAGAAATAAATTGATATGAAAATGTCAACAAACAATCAGTATAGTTTTACAAGTGAACACAATCACTGGTTCAATTTGTGTGAACTCTGGTTTGAATGATGGCACACTGGCTGTCAAATTATTCAAGGTTCAATAAACAGAACCAAAGCAAATAAAAGCGAGCAACAATAGAATATATAAAATGCAATAAAGTGAACGTACTGATTCAACTGGTGAACTCGCTGGTTCGATCGGTGACAAACAGGTTTAAGGCTCATTTGTGCAAGCAATATTTATTCACTTGAACTGACCACATTTTGCACAAACTAGCTTTGCTGATCATTTGTCCAGCTGATTAAATGACGATTAAGGATATAAAAGCACAATAACAATTAACATTCAAACTTGCAACTTTTTGTAAGGTGGATTCCCAGCAGTGCTAAAATAGAAAGTCTACAGCCCTAAAAGTGATTTGCACTGACGTGATATGCAAAGGCATGATAAGTGTCAACCAAACTTATTTGTCCTCAAAGAGGGATTTTTTCATCATGAATAAACTGATTTCCACTGTTTTAAAAGCTGTTGAGTGTTTCTTAAAAATGATTCTTTTGATTTACAGTATTAAAAAGCAGTGTTTTCCTTTCAAGACCAGCCAAGTGTTATATATATACAGCAGAGGGAAGCCATTTTGAACTGAAATGTGAAGTTCCCTGCAGGTGATGAAAACCTGACTCTCTAGCACCCCCTAAGTGTGCAGTTAGTGGATTCTGATTGGTTAATCGAGTTGAAAAAACATGTCAATTTGTGGCTACGATGAAAAATTGGAATTCGACCGAAACCTTGACGTGGTCTGCCATAGGCATCCCACGTAATTGGGGCTAAAAGACAAAGAGTACTGATTTTCGACCTATAGTAGGTTACAATTTTTATTACCTGAATTTAATTTTTACCTGTAACATACTCATCGTTATTTTCAAGAGATCATTGTGAACATTTTCCTTTAAAATTGCCAGAACTCAAGAGGCGAAAACTCAAAGCTCAAGAAAAAGGTGATTTAACAGAAGAGGCCAAGCTCTGCAATGCTGTTGGAGAGTTACTTGCTCAGTATGGTATGAATGCCAATAGATTATGTATGACTTTCTTTTTGGAGAGTACACTCCAAGAACCATTGTTTGAGCACATTTTTTGGGAGTATTCTGCTTATTCTTATTTTGGTTTGGGAATGACAGAACATGTGGAATAAGGTTTTCCAGGAAACAAATATATTTCTGAAAACAGAATACACTTAGCAGAAGTGACCTGAGAACAACATGCAGTAAAGTCTGGACAGAGCGCCTGCACCTGACTTCCGGTACCACCTCCCTGGTGACTTACTTTATTTGCCTTTGGGCGACAAGGAAATCTTAGTTTTTGCACAAAAAGTAAATGCTGGGCACCCTGGATTTCAAAGGTTCAGAGGTTTGGGCTCCCAAATATTTTTGTTAGAGCACAGCCTTAAACTGAATCTCCTCTAATGATCTTTTTTTGCACAAAACTGTGAAATTTCAACTGTTAATTGTTGTTTTAGGGTACTTTGAAAAGGCTGTGAAAGAACATACCAGGGAAGTACAGTTATCTGAAGCAAGCCAAGACACCATTGGGGCTGCTATTGCCCACAGGAAAGTAGGAGAATGTCTTTGTGGACTGAAAAAGTACAAGGAGGCCCTGTTCCACCAAAATTTACATCTTAAGGTGGGGATAATCTTTAGAAGTGTGGCTGTTAACTTAAAATCTGTTTACATTTCTAATTTCTAAATTGAGTACAATTAGGCCTGAGTGTTTCTTGTTGCAGGGATATAGCTGAGAAAAATACTAAGTTGGTTCATAAATAAACCGATCTGGTTCTTTTGGACTGCATGTCTTTGAAATCAGTGACTAGATCTTAGGTGAAATTCCCCAGCAACCGGCTCTTAGTGACAACCCTGTTCACTTGTTGCTTACGCTTAAGGTGATTTTGACCTTTCACTATATTAATTTTGTTGTTTAAAGCTTGCACAGTCTGCAGGGGACCTCGTTGAGGAACAGCGAGCATTAGCCACTATTGGACGTACATGGTTTGTTCACTCGGATGATGCTATCAGTCCTGATGAACAGGAGGAATGCTTGCTGGAGTCACAAACAGCTTATCTAAAGAGTCTGGCTGTCTGTGACAAACTACAACAAGTTGTTTCAGAAAAAGATTTGTTGGAGATGAAATCAAGGCTGTATTTGAATCTTGGTCTCACTTATGAGAAGGACTCTCAGACGGACTGCAGTAGAGCCAAGAGTTTCATGGAGAAGGCCTTGATTATTGCCAGGTAGTTAAAAAACCGGCTCCACAGTATTTACCTTTGGGTGGGATGGACAAGGGAGTTAAAATCTTCTGCTTCCTGTGCCCTGTTTCCCTGCCTCCCATACATTTTTCTCCCAGACTTGTGCACTTTTTCACATAGCTCCCATCCCTGGTCAGTAATTATTATTTCTTTCCCACCTCCCACCCTTTTAGGACTCCCACTTCCCGCCCTCCCCTCTCCCACCTCCAATATTCTTACCGGGATTCTGTCTCGAGAGTTCCCAGGGCCCCTTTCACTCAAAAATAGGGGCCCTGGAGGAACTTAAAGTGGTCAAAGTTAAACACAGTCTATGACTGGCTTTGAAAAAATTCTATCAGATTTGTCTTCCTTTCACTTTGTCAAAGCACATTCAAATGGGAACTCTTGCAATGCTATCTATAACATGCTGCATATGCAAAATCAGCGAAGGTTTAGAGACTTTAAAATGATATTTTGATGTACTTTTATATTTGAATGAACTGATGTCTATGTAAAAAGCTAGTAAGAGTATTTGGTTATTCACTGAAAAATTTCTCATCTTACTTCTGTACTTGGATTGCAGCATCTAAGTGTGCATTCATTCAATGTGCCATTTCAAATGTTTTTGCAGGATTCCTGCAAACCCTCAGCCTGGCAAGAACACCAAACCCCTCCCACCCCATATTCTCCCTGGATCCCACCTTCCTGTCCCCCTCCACTAAAAAAAGGAGCAGAATGTGCATGTTGATAACGGTGCTTGTTAAATAAACTTTTTTACACCAGGGACCAAGGATTAAGGAATACTGAATATCGATGTCTGCTGTCCATTGGAAGTATTCGTATGAAATCTGACGAGGATGCACATGCCCTGAGATGTTTTGAGCAAGCTTTGCTGGTGGCTAGACACGATAACAACAAGTTTGATGAGGCAGATGCTTTAGACATGCTGGGAAAGGTATATAACCTGAAGGCAGTTATAGCTTGTCTTAGGAAAAGATCACAATTTATCTAGTAAACAAAAATTTGTGATTCAGTGTTCTTGTTAATGTGGCTAGTATTGTCTTAAATTCCTGGGTCTCAAAGAATGTAATCTTTCGGTACATAATTTAAGGGACACAGTAGTATGGTATAGGTGCCAAACAAAATTTTAACATATCTTTTATCGAATCATTTTTGTGTTATGTTAATTTTTACTTAATCTGAAAAGGAACACTATAAGTACTTAACATATTTCTCCCTAATTCATGAACTCAGTCCAGAATATACACAAGGAAAATGTGCCAATTTCAATGCTATTTCAATGCTAATTCAAGAAAATATAAGAAAGTGCCTCTTTTCCTTAGCAGGAGCCACCTCATGGTGAAGAATTAGTTCCCAAGCCTTTGCAAGCTCCAAGATGGTTCCCCATTTGAAACATTTAAAAAACAAGCTTGAGAACCATTCAAAGAAGTGAATATGACCATTTTGTGTATTAAAAGAAGGAGTCAGACAACAGAACGGAGATTCAAAAGTTTGTTTTTATTCTCAAAAGGGATTCTTCACAGATATTCTCAGTTGTTAACTAATGTTTAAGTATGCTACCATTGGAAAACACGTGCGTCCTCTCGGACGCGGACTTTTTTTGCGTTCTATTTTTGTTTTACAGCCAAACACTATGTCATTGGACACGCATTTGTGCATCAGGGAAAACCCTGAAACCCTAGTTATAACAAATCCATTTTATCAGTTTGCTAGCACTTCAATGTAGTTTGGTTCGGTCCACTGTATTGAGATCGGTACTAATTTTGATCATTTTACTGCTGTTAACTTAATCCTATCTGTAGTAAAAGAAGGTTAAATGGCTTGTTTGTAACACCTAACTAGATTCTAAATTTGGTTAAATGCAATTTAACTTAGTTAACTACTAGGAGCATTGTCAGTTTGGTCTGTTAGTGTTTTTTGTTATTGGCCGCTCTCATTTTATGGTTTATTTTCATGTCCGTCCCAATAGTTTTTTAGCATTCTTTGGTCCTACTATTAGCAGTGTTCTTATTGGCATATTTTTGTGGTGAGCGGTCAGCTTTTTTTTGCTAGCGGTTTTTAGTAGCGTGTCCTGTCAAGGGTGTTTGTATCCCTTATGCATTTTTGCAGGACCGCAGCAATATGCGGTTAGCAGTATTTATTGCGTATTTTTGCAGTGAGTGGTTAGCATATTTTAGGGGATTTGCATGTCCCGTTGAGAGTGTTTGTATCCCTTATGCGTTTGTGCAGGACGGTAGCAAGATATGGCTAGCAGTAGTTATTGCATATTGTTTGCGGTTAGCGGTCTTTTAGCGTGTTTCCGTGTCCTGTCGAGGGTGTTTGTATCCCTTACATGTTTTACAGGACTGTAGCGTGTGTGGTTAGCAGTATTTATTGAGTATTTTTGTGGTGGTGGCCGGTTAGCAGTTGTTTTGCATGTTATGGTCAGTGGTCTTTGAGGCAGGCTCGCCTCTTGTCACGTGATTCTGGTTTTTTCCTCCCTCGTGCGAGTTCTTGCTGTCTTGGCAGACTGCTTGTTGCGTTCCCCACCCTCCCGCTGCCAGGGTGCATTATTGTTATTGTTATTTTATTATTGTTATTATTATTATTATTGGCTTTATTAGCATTATCTTTATTAGTCCATTGGTATTACTATTATTATTATTATTATTATTATTATTTTTCTTTCCACTGAATTTGTATTCAGTGTGACAGGTGCCCAGTGTTTTTTATCCATCTCCCGTTGCTGGTTCTGGGGAGCAGGGGTGTGGAGGCTCATGGCTGGGTTGCGGACACTGGCGGCCACGTGCGTGGTTCCATTCTGGAGGGGCTGGGTTACTGGTCAGCTCCTGGTTGTCTCGGGGCATCTAACCTCCATTGCGGCAAAAGTAGTTAATCACTGTTTTATGTGAAATACCTTTACAATCACCAATGTACGCAATCACCTTTAGTTAATTTCCTTCAATTTACCATACCCTCTCTTGGACCCACTAATTTCTTTTTCTGGCAAACTACAGTACTTTTCCCTTCAGCTTGCAGTTATTTAAGCTGCAAGCTTAATACCAATAGCCCATTTTACAATGTGTTTTACAATGTACAACATGATAGAAATTTTTTTTTAATTAAAGCATTTCTTACGTTTACATACAAAATAAAAATTAAGAAAAGAAAAACACACACGCACACACACACACACACACACACACACACACACACACACACACACACATATATATAGTACAAACAAAAGAATACCAAGCTAAACAAAGCTATTACAGCAATACAGTTACTTAGTATGTAAATTACAATGACATCACTTTAATTGATCATAACATCACTTATTTCCCACTTTCTAAAATGATTGTTTAATTTGTCTCTTTTCCTGGCAATATGGAGTTCGATGTTGTAAATACGCCTTGTCCTGGCTATAAAACCTTGAAGAGAAGGTATACCATTCTGGTATTTCCGAGAGTAAATATAAAACTTACCCAGAAGCAAAATATGGTTAAACAGGAGAAAATCTTCTGCAATATCAAACTTACCAAAAATGACGTCCTCTTCTTTAAGTTTATCAACAGAGATGTTATTATCGCGCAACCAGGACAAGACATGTTTCCAAAAACTAGATGATACTCTACAGGAAAAGAGTAAATGCTCTACGGATTCAACCTCTGTTTGGCAGAAAGCACAGGATGCCACCTCAGCCATGCCGAAACGAAACAGTTTTTCGTTTGTAAAGACAATATGGTTTAAAATTTTAAACTGAAATTCTCTAAGTTTAGATTCTAATGTTGTGCGAAATGATAGCGAATAAACACTTTTCCAATCAATATCAATGTTTGAATACTTTGCAGCTAACTTTACTTTAGCAGTAGGCGTTGTTTCTTTTTTCTCCACGAAAAGCCGGTAGATTTGCTTTGAGGAAGCCTCAAGAATTGGAACCAAATTGTTACTTATTAGGATAGCAGGTGAATCCGGAAGTGGATCAATCACCGGTGCAGTAGTTGCCCTTTTAATTGTCAAGCGCCAACTGGCAGGCATAGAGTTAATAATACCCAAAATGAAGAAACCTTGCTCAGGATTGAGATTTTCTTTAGTTGAAAATAAATCGCAAATTTTTAAAAACCCTAAGTCTGCAATATCTCTACGATACACAGATTTCTTAATAATGCAAAGAAGCTTGTTATTCCAAATAACTTCAGTTGCAATTTCATGTAGCGAGCTGGGTGTTTTTGCATTTACTTCTGACCACGCATGGAGACATTGCTTGTAGAAACTTGGTAGATAAATTCTTAATTTAGAAGTATCAAAATTACAATGCAATATGAGAATCTCATTTAAAAAAGCTTTCCACGGACTTTTATAGTCTTCCAAATATTTTTTTATACATGTCACTCGTCTGGTACGAACCATAGAATCAATATCGAGCATATTTAAGCCACCCTTCTCAACTTCCGAAATCATCACATTTCGTTTTACTTTATCTTTCCCATTCCAAATAAAATAGTAAAAAAGTGAGTCAGCCTCTTTGATAAGGTCTTTAGAAATTGGCAACACCGACGCTCTAAACATAAACTTAGGGATGGCAAAGGTTTTTATAATATTCTACCTAAGAGAGAGACCACACCATTTCCACAAATTGATCGTCCTCTTAAGTGATTTCAAAGTATTCCTAAAATTCAATTCATCTCTCTGTTTAGCATCATAGCCAAAGTAGACGCCTAGAATTTTAATAGTGTTACAAAGATTTGGCATATCAGAATACCCCTCCCAAAGAGAACTACTATTTCCTAAAGCTAAGGCTTCGGTTTTTTCATGATTTATTTTTAAACCAGAACATTCACCAAAAGTCTTCAGCGTAACGAATAGGTTTGTATATGAACTACTATCTTTGATAAAGCAGGTCTGACATGTCATCAGCGAAAAGGGAAAGTTTAACAGGTTCATCTCGTATCGTAATGCCCTTAATGCCATCATCTTCTCTTATCTTTACAGCTAAGGTCTCCAAAGCTATTATAAACAGGTAGGGAGAGAGGGGATCTCCCTGTCTTACTCCTCTACTTAGTGCAAAAGGTCCTGTTGTAAAACCATTGTTCATTACACAGCTAGAGGCGTTGTTATATAAGACTCATATTCACTGAATAAAAGAAGGACCAAAGTTAAATGCATGCAATACTCTTAAAAGAAAATTTAAATTGAGCGAGTCAAAAGCTTTTTCAAAGTCTATAGCTACTAAAATCCCAGGTATATCTTTGTACCTAGCATATTCAATCACATCATCGATCGTTCTAACGGCATCAAAAATTGTTCTCCCCTTTACAAACGCGTTTTGATTAAAATGAATTACTTCAGGAAGCACCTTTTCCAAATGCTTTGCCAAGTTTTAGACACCAATTTAGCATCAACATTTACAAGAGATATTGGACGCCAATTCTTTACCAACCTTTTGTCTTTTCCTTTCTTTTCAATTAAGGTGATAACGGCCTGTTTCTGTGAGTTCGATAGTTCACCGTATTCGAAAGCATAGTTCAAACTATCAACTACCAACTTTCCAAACAAGGGCCAAAAGGCTAAGTAAAACTCGGCTGTTAAACCATCGTTCCCTGGCAACTTATTCTTTTGGAAGGTCTGTAATACATTATAGCATTCATCATATCTAAGGATACCCTTGCAAACGTTCCTCGTCTCCTCGGCTAAAAATGGAACATCGGTGAGATCATTTATAAACGAAGAAATAGTCTGCGTGTCTGCAGAATTTCTACCATCATAGAGATTAGAGTAATATAATTCCAATTCATTCATAATCTTTTTTGGGTCGCTAGTTAATGCTCCATCAGTTGTTAAGATTTTACGGACACTGCTTTTAGTTTTGTTTGAATTTTCTAAATTCAAAAAATATTTGTTGTTTTTTCACCCATTTCATACCAAGTTGCCCTAGAGCGAATGATTGCCCCTTGTGTAATTTAATCGTACAATTGATCATATTCTGTTTGAAGGCACTCCAGTTCCTCGAGATTTCCACTATTTGGATCAATATCACATTTTTCTGTACATTCCTTCAGCTTATCCTCCACCTTTTGTAGTTTTGCTCTTCTTTCACGGGCTTTATCTTTACTGTAATAAAAGTATGTACTTGTTTGCTGTCTTATTTTGTATTTAATTAAATCCCATAAAACACTCTTATCCTGAACCTCTTTAAATTCCTCTAACCAATTCACATATTCAGTGGTTAAAAGTTCACAGTAGTCTGAGTCATTTACTAAGTTCAAATTGAATTTCCAGAAATTCGGTCCTCCCTCAGTTTCATCTAAGCCGCAAATTGAAAGGGTTATTGCCGAATGATCAGTTTTTATTGATGTTTTAATCTCCGCTGAAATTATCTCATCTTGCAAACTGTCGCTTATAAGCCAAAAATCTAAATGCCTCTGAACAACTGGAGTTTTTTGGCGCCAAGTAAATCGTGATGTAGTGGGGTTCCTAATACGCCAAATATCAACCAGATCGAAATCGAGGTGCATATCTTTAACTAATATTGCAGAGTCTTTCTTTCTGTTGTTTCCGCCCCGTCCATATAAGTCAGGGTCAAGTATGACGTTAAAATCGCCTCCGACGATAATTGGGTAATCCTGTTCTGTTCTAGCAGCTTTCAAAATTTCTGATATTTCTTTAAAAAAGGTACATTGTTCACTACATTGTTTGGAGCGTAAATATTTAAAAGAAAGTATGGTGAATCCTGAATGGAAACCTCTAGCGACCTTGAGAATCAACCTTGATAGATCGTAGTTGAAAGTCTAAGTTATCCCTTACCAGTACAAGTACACCTCGACCATGGCTACCCGTACTACCGTGTGAAAAGAACATGTTTCCTTTCCACTGTTTTCTCCAGATATTTTCGACTTCTTGAGTACTGTAGGTTTCTTGCAGAAAACAAATATCGGCTCCAGAATTTAAAAGCCAGCTAAAAATTGCTTTCCACTTCTCAAAAGTACAAATCCCTCGAGCATTTAGTGACAAAAGGCTAAAATCAACGTTACTACGCCCTACTTCACCAAAGAAAAAAACAACTTCATTAGGTGGGAAAAGTTAAGCGCCAGTTTGGCACCTTCAAACTTTAAAGAGTATATCCTCATTAACACACCAGAATAGCTTTGAAAAACATAGTAAAAGCAAAGCAGAACATCTGCAAAAGCGAAAACGAAAAAATTACATTTCAACGAAATACTGAAAAACACAAAACTTAAAAGAGCAGCAAGATAAATATCCTTAACGCTGCCCTTGAGGATGGAACTAATTAACTAATTCGACATCTCTCCTAGAGAGCTTTTGCTGCATGGTTATAATATACAATAACCAAATGATAACACCTTACAGCCTTGCTATAACAAATAAAGGTCGCAGATAATATAACCCTTACGCAGAAATGAACTTGCCATCATTAAAGAGTTTATCCAGTTCCGATTTACTACAAGATACTTTTTGGCCCCTTTTTTTAGCTTCCTTTAATTTGGGCATTTGCTTGCGCCTTCTCTCTATGATTTCCTGAGGGAAGTCTTGCAAAAATCCAAGTTCCAGATTGGGATTTTTTCGAGTTTCAATTTGGGGTTTCATGCATTTCAGTCTATCATGTTGTATTTCTTGTTTTACAATGTGTTTAGGTTTATCAGGTCAGTATGGCTGTTTCTTTTCTAACTACTGTAGACTGTTTTATGGTCCTCTTCTTTTTTTAGGTTTTTCTCAAACTGGGAGAATTTTCAGCTGGCCGTCTTAATTTAAAGAAAGCATACAGGATCAATAAGGCCAAAAGGTCAGATGACATGGAAGAACTTAAATCCAACTTAGCAACAGGTAGGATTGAGTTTTTATTTTAAGATTCTTCATTTTGTGGCTCCATTTGTTTTCTCTAATTTCACCTATGCCCATACATGTCACAGAGCAACATCTTTCCTTGTCACCTCAGTTTTAAATTATTACCCGGGCTGCGCGCGTCTCGCGCGGCGCCCGGGTCTAGAACTACCGACGGTTCTCGAATTCTTTTTCGTCGTCCAGTATCATCCACAAATGGCACTTCCGGCGTTTCTGTGCAAGCGCTAACTATTTTTAACAACAGTGATGCGTGTTGTCACGTATGGGAAAATGTCGATTCATCTTGTGGCTTTTGAAGTATGAACAAACAATATGTTAAGAGAAGTGTCTATGCGAATGTTTGGAAGTTCAACGGCGAGAAGAAAGTTTTTAACATGAGTAAACTTAAAGGCAGATGGACTGCCGTGTTTCCCCGTGTCTGCTTCAGTAGACAGCGAGTAGTCTCTAATTTTGGCGACGGATTGTGGGGGCACGTGCGCGCGCGAAGTTGCGAGGAGACGCGACGCGAGGGGAGCGCCAAAAATTAGAGACTACAGACAAAGGGAGTTTGACCTTTCACGGCCGAGTGATTCGGAAGTGTAAATCTCATATCAACAGCAAGAATGATGCCTGTTGTCACGTATCGGAAAACGTCGATTCACCTTGTGTTTTTGAAGTCTGAACAACTAATATGTTAAGACAAGTGTCTATACGAATGTTTGCAAGTTTAACAGCGAGAAGAAAGCTTTTAACATGACCAAAATTTAACTCCAGATCACAGGAAAGATTGGTTAATTCCCAACTAGGGTCAAACTTGGTTTAAACTTGGGATTTGATAATTCCCAATTTGTGAAATTGGGTTTTATTTGGGGCAATATTGGGTGTTAACTTTGTGAAGAAAGTCATCTTCACAATTCCCAATGGGTATTTCCCAATTTAAAGCCAAACTTATGTCCTTCTGTAAATGAAATTGGGTATAGCTTGAGGGGAAATCGAGAAATACATTCCACAATGGGGCTACTTTGGAACCGGTAGACCCTAATGTGGGTCAAACTTGGGATTCATTGAAACACACATCATTTGTTTTGGGGTGTATTTGGGGCAATGTTGGTGTTTCATTTATAACTATAAAGCATTTCCCAACATAGACCCAGGCCTTTCTAGACTGGATGAAATTGGGTATAACTTGGGTAATAAATTGCAAATTCCCATATTTTTCATGCCAATGAGCCATTATTTTCTGACACATTTCCACGTCACTACACCAAAGCTTTACTTAGTTCTCCAGTCCTAGATAATAGTACTTGATTTTTCCCTTTCTTCCGCAGTGTTTGCATGTTTGCTTCTTGTCTTGCATTATATCCCATTTTCCACTATAAACATGCTTTTTCTCTTCTGATTTTCTACCTCTGGCCTTTTTTCGACAAAAGCAAACATAGTATTCTTTAGGATTCTCATATCCTACTCTACGAAGTACAACCTGAGCTTCCTCCCAACTACTTGGCCAGACAGAGTTAACAATGTCCATATCACATTCTTCTCCAAGGCCCTCACAGAATAACTCTTTTCCAAAATCAAGTATGTCTTGAAAACTGTTCTGAGAGGCTTTTGTATTCTCCATTATCTGCATAGCTTTGACAACTGCTTTCACTATGGTTTTATCTAAACAGTTGGTTGGAATATCATCATGTTCATCCAAATTATTTTTGTTTGAGCTATCTATGCTATCACTTATTTCTTCAAGAGTTTCGGGGGTGTCGTTGTCAACAGAAAAATACCTTTCTTCTTCACTTAGATCCAAATTGCTTTCCTGAGGGGTTTCTTGTTCCTCATTACTAAAAGTGGTGTCGCTTTCATGTAAGCTTTCATCTTGTTTTACTCGTTTTACGCGCAACAATTGACTGCGTTTCCAGTGCTCCAGTTCCACTTTTCTTGAGGTTGCTTTTCCCTCGCATTGTTCACACAGACAATGAACCTGCAAATACGTCTTGTCGGGACAAGAACAAGCTACAATATCAACTCGATCCCAAGAAATGAACTCAAATGTATTTTTGCAAGTTCTCTTTTTCCCCATTGTGCCCGCCATCTTGGTAAAAGGCAACCGAAAGAAAACTGGTACCGAAGTTTAGTCAACCAATCACATGCGCGATGTGACAAACAACTGAGAAGATGTTCGCGCCACTCTGCTCGAGGCGATGGTGGCGAGAGCTAGCAGTAGTGATGATCGTTCTCATGAGAAAGCTGAATTAGATAAACCGTTGGACGCCTGGACTGAAGGAGATGTCCAATGTTTTGTAAATAGTAACTTCTCTGCAGAAATAGCAAAAAAATTCAAAGGTAAGGTTTCATTTGTTTCTACGGCTGTGGCTTCGATGTTGTTTGTCCCAGGAAATCGATCTTCAATTTTACAAATGTAAGTCTTAAGTTACTTTTTATTAACAGATGAAGAAATAAATGGAGATGCCCTAATACGCTTGATTAAAAAAATGACGAGGATGAAATATTCGTTAAACTGGGACTTCAAACCTTTGGAAAGCGTGTCAAATTTAGGAAACTTGTAGAAGGGTTGTTGCCTTGCCATGAAAAGATCAGCAGACCAGCGACGCCTTCATCAACTTGTTCAAAGCCATCAATGACAGAGATAGCTTCGTATGGAAAGGATATACAGCTGTGATACAAAGCAAAGTAAGGAAGTTATATTTCTTAGGGATAATTTAACAGGGAGATTTCATATGATATTTACTTTTTTCCCGTGGTCGGTTTGAAACTGCTATCCATGGTTGGTTTTCACGCCATCGCTGGTTTATTTATAGATTTCTGGTGGGAATATTGAGCTCGCATCGTGTATTTTTGTAAACCTGTCACCTGTCCAATCTTTTGATTGAGTTGCATATTTGTAAGATGTTGAATTGTCTCATTTAGTTAAAGAACTGTGGCAGATATACTGTTGATAATAGAAAGTCTGTTTTGTTGTCTGGTGTACAAAGCTGCTGAAATAAGTTGTTTACTTAAGAATTAATTAAGCTTATTTATTTCAATTTTCAACAGAAGGAGTTGTATCCAGAAGGCTGCAGTACAGCAGTGGCCTGGCAACAATTTTCCGAACTTTAGGCTGGTTGAAGAAAAGGCAAAGCTTGATGAATTAGCCAACTCTCTCTCTGAGGAGAATGTTCCATTCCCGAAATCAACTTTGGTGTGGAGGGTATAAAGAAACACATACAAGATGTATTTAATGAGAGGAGACGATCTCGAAAGAGGGAAAAGATTGATTACGAATTGGTATGTAAGTCGTCTGTTGTAGATTTGAATGTGCATTGATCTTTAGACTTTAATAATTTTCACTTATAGTTGTCATATTTTCTGTATTAAATTTCAGCCTGATAAAAGAATGCGCAGACCAATTGTCTTAGGAGAAACTAAACCTCCACTTCCGCAATGCTATTTGATACTGAAGATAAGAAGGATAAAACTGATAACGAGAGCGACGGTAATAGTACCGGCGATAAAGATGTCAATGGGCAAAATGACGAGAGTGGTGGAGACACAGATGTCTTGGAGGATAGTGATCAAGAAGTTACAGTAGTCAATTTAAGTATTAAAAGTGCCAAGGTCGTATTGTTGTCCTATTCTGGAAAAAATCAACTGGACAAAATCAGCCGAGATTATCAAATTGGTGTTTTAAAGGAACTAGGAGGAAAAGTGTCATTGGCAAAGACCCTAAACTTTGATGCCTTGTGTAAAGCAGTCGCTGGTAATCTTGTTAACACTGGCCGTGTGAAGGTGAAAGGGAAAGTTAATTTGTCAAACCTTGCGCGATCAGATATACCACTGGCCGTGTGTAGGTGAAAGGGAAAGTTAATTTGTCAAACCTTGCGCGATCAGATATAGTTTGCAAAAAGAAGTAAGTGTGAACAAGTGACTGAACTTCAATGTTGACGGATTGTGCGAAGCTGTTCCTGTTGAACTTGTTAATTTCTAAAGGCCATGTACAGCTAAAAAAAGTTAATTTCAAGGCCATTGGGTAGGGCTGCTGTTTACTATTCAAACTCAAAGTAGTGTAGCAAGATTGAAAAAGGTAAAGAATAATTAACTATTTTCAATGGCCATTTATTGTTAGAATAAATAAATAAGTTGAGATTAAGTGTAGCGAATATAATTGAACTCAAGACAAAAGGCAATGATAGTTTTGTAAAGTTTTTATTCAAGGAAATGTTCACTTTGTTAGAGTAAAATGAGGCCTTGTTGAATCTTGTGCATCCATGTTCTGGCCCTATCAAGTTTAAATAAATGTTGTGTTCACAGTACAGAGTGTAACTGGATTTGGACTTTTCTGTAACATTGTTTTCTTTGGAACTGTTCAGACACTTAAAAATCGTAATATTTTTGCCCCAAATTTGGGGCAAGTAGTTTCTTATTTATTCCCAATCCTGTTCTTTTTTTGGGACCATTTGAACATCACTTTGGGACAAAGCTGGGAGTAATTGAACCCAGCTGTGGGTCTACTGTGGGATCAATAAGGGCAAATAATTCACAAATCAGACCCAACACTGTTAGAGGTTTGGGACTACTTAAACATCACTTTGGGGCAAAACTGTGATCAGTTGGACCCAGGTATGGGACTTTCTTGGGATCAACATGGGGCAAAGAAACCACAAACAAGACCCAACATTTGGGGCTAGTATGGGTCTAAACTGGGAAATGCATAAAGTACAATTACAACCCAGTTTGGTAATAATTTGGGAGTTGTTCCCATTTCCCAACCAAGGAGGCTAGTTTGGGGATTGGTTAGTTCCCAAAGTAATATCCATGTTAGACCCAAGTTTGACCCAATTTAGTGCCAGGATTGCCCCAATTTGAATAGGTTGGGAATTCACCAACATTTCCTGTGGATGGACTGCCGTGTTCCCGTATCCGCTCCATTGAGATGTACATTTTGTTGAATAACTCAAGTACGGGATATTACACACCTCTGAGACTTTGACAGGTAGTTTATTTACTATTTTGCCACAATATCTCAATTTTTGGACTTTAATTTTTGAATGATAAGCGATTATATTTTACAAATGTACTAGCGTCCCTTGAAACTGTCCAGAAACGTTCCTTTCTTGTGTTTCAAATGACCCTGGATTGACGTATTTGTAAACAGTTTCACTCTGCTAATTAATTTTCTACTCACATTTCACCGAGACTCCATTCACATTTATGCGAAAAAATCCAACATCGTTCGATAAGCGTTTTCTTTCTCAAACAATTATCCATCGAAGCGAAAACAAGTGTGCTTAGTTTTTTTTTTTTGGAATCAATACACTATTCTTATCATCTTGCATAACGATAAACCTCTGTGGCCTAAAGGTCATTGTTCCTGCCTGTGACGCAATGTCGCGTTCCCGAACCGAGTCCTTGTTCGTAAAGTATCGATCCGGAGTTCGCCGTGATCAACCACACAACTTCATGGTTCTGATTGCAGGTTTATTCCATTGATTGATTGAAGTGTGCGGTGAGAACTAAAAAATTACATAAATGTGCATTACGCAACGAAATAACCAAACGAAAGAAAATGATCAACGAACAAAATAATATTAAGGTGAAAGAAACAAAAGGGTGAAGAACTTACGTTATAATCCTTATACTCCTTAAAGGGCGGGTAACGTGGTAAAGATTATCAATGTCTCCGCGAGCAAATATCTCCGAAATATCTCCGCTGCACGTCGTGTGCGTCTCTTTCTTCTCCCAAAAAATAAAGAGCTCGAGTTTCATTGCAAAATACTAATTTAAAAAGAACTTGCTAATAAACATTAACTTAATAAGTGCGTAACGCAAGGCTTCTTATCCGTCACACTCCTCGCCCAAGGATGTCAGTCCTTGTGATAACAATGATCTAATCAATAAAATCTTATAATCAAAGTTTCGATCAAGGTAAAATATAACTCAGGATATGTAGTCTTCAAATGGTCATAGCACTCTGAAACTGTCACTCTTCCTCTTCACGTTTTAGTAGGAGGACGAAGCTGCCGATTGGGCGGTCATAGCTCTTCGCGTTTCCTTCCTTACATGTCTTCACTTTGGCCCTCCGTACCTTGCTGTCCGAACTCCTTGTAACTTCTTCTATCCGTCCTAATGGCCAGTCGTTTCGATGTGCGTCGGCTTCCTTTAAGAGCACAATGTCTCCCACGGACACGTTGCGTTCATGGGTTGTCCACTTGGGTCTCTTCTGAAGGTTTTGCACGTACTCCTTCCTCCATCTCACCCAAAACTGATCGGCCAGGTACTGGGCTTTTCTCCACCAGTTCCGCGCGTAGAGGTCTTGTCGAACGAATTGGCCAGGCGTAGGCGCAAGTGGGCGGGTCTTCATAGTAAGTAACATGGCGGGAGTTAGGGGCTGTGGTTCTTCTGTGTCGGAAGGTATTGTTTCGATAGGGCGGCTGTTGACAATTCCAGTAACTTCTGCCATGAGCGTCACCAGTAGTTCGTGCGTTAGCTGGGAACGCCCTATCTTCAGTAGCATTGAGTCCAATACACGTCGGACCGTACCGATTTGGCGTTCCCACACACCTCCAAAGTGCGATGCATGGGGAGGATTGAACACCCATTCGCAGCCTTGCTCTGCCGTGAACTTCTGGATCTGTGTCTGGTCCATCTCCAAGAGTGCGTCCTCTAACTGCGATTTTCCTCCCACAAAGTTAGTACCCTGATCACATCTTATCTTTTCCACCGGACCGCGAATAGCAGAGAAACGGCGCAGGGCGCAGATGAAAGAGCTGGCGTCCATCGACTCTAACACTTCGATGTGAATGGCGCGGCTACTTAAACAAGTGATGATAAGACCCCAGCGTTTGGCGTTAACAGCACCTCCTCTTAGTCTCCTTGTTATGATCTCCCAGGGGCCAAAGACATCGAGTCCAACATTCGTGAAGGGTGGGCAAGCTTCCAACCGATCGGTCAGTAGGTTCGCCATGTGTTGAGTTAAGGTTGGGCCTCTTAATCGTTTGCAAGTTACGCAGGATTCTATAAGCCTCGATATCATCCGATGAGCTCCAATTACCCAGTATCCACCTTCGCGGACGGCTCCGCTTGTGATTTGGCGACCTTGGTGATGCACCTTGTTGTGAAAATGCCGGATGACTAGCTCTGATAGGTGGTGTCCTTTAGGGAGGAGCGTTGGATGTTTCTCCTGCGATGTCAATGAGGAATTTCTGAGGCGACCTCCGACGCGAATGAGTCCATTTGGATCTAGGAATGGATCTAGAAGCAGCAGATTTGAATCTTTTGGTACTGTTTTCTTGTTTCCGTCTGCGGTTAGCGCCTTGAACTCGACAGGAAAAGCTTCTCTTTGCAGTGCTTTGATTGTAACCTGGCCGGCGTGCTCCAGTTCGGCTGCTGATGGAGGGGAGAGGGGTCTAGTTGGCGTCTTTGAGTGTTTTCTCTCCTGGAATCTCTTTATTATTCGAACGAGATTGGCTACTGCACGCTTCACGGACAGCCAACTGGAAAGGCGTTTAAATCTTGAACAGCCCAGATTTTGCAGTACCTGCGACTCTGTGGCGCAAACGACTACTTCTCTTTTCACTTCTGGGTCGTTTTCGTCGAGCGGCATCTTCTGAGGTACATCGTGAGGTTGAGGTAGTATGTTCCACAGGAATTCTGGTCCTAACAACCAGCGTGACTCCATCAGCTTGTCTGGAGACATGCAGCGGGTTGCTAGATCGGCTGGGTTGTTTGCGGTGTCGATGTATCTCCACTGATGGGGATCCGTGGCGTTGCGAATAGTTTGGACGCGGTTGGCCACGTAGACGTAGAATCTCCTGCTTTCATTCTGAATATAGCCAAGCACGACCTTTGAGTCGGAGTAATAAATCTCTTCGTCAACTTCAACATCGAGTTCTTTGCGAATCATCCTTACAGCCTGGGTGGTTAGCACTGCGCTGCACAGCTCTAGTCTTGGGATGCTTGTTGAGTGGACTGGTGCAATTTTGGAACGTCCGTACAAAAGGGAGACGCTTATTTCTCCTCCAATGTCGAACTCTCGTAGGTAAACAGTGGTTCCTATGGCTTCCTTGCTCGCGTCGGAAAATGCGTGGATCTCTCTTCGCTCGACGGTGCCAAATCCTCTGCGGTGGTAGCATCGAGGGATGGAAACCTTTTCTAGGTCGGGGAGAACGTCTCTCCAACGACGCCAGCGTTGGTTCATAATCTCCGGAAGAGGGTCGTCCCAGCCAAGAGGGTTGTCGTTGTTTGCCTTCTTTCCCATAACGACGAGTTGCTGTAGGATCAGCTTGCCTTCTAGGACGACTGGGGATGCGAGTCCCAGGGGGTCGTACACGGAGTTGATTGTAGAAAGAACTCCTCTTCTTGTGAAGGGCTTTTCTGACAGTGAAACGTGGAAGGTGAATTGATCCTCTTTAATGTCCCAATGGACCCCAAGCGATCGTTGTGCTGGTAAGACGTCGTGATGCAGGTCTAGATCTTTGATACTTTTAGCACGATCCTCCGCTGGAATTGCCTCCATGACGGCCACCGAGTTAGAGACAACCTTATGAAGTCTGAGGTTCGCTGTGGCCAACATGCCTTGGGCGTTCTTGATTAGACTAACGGTTTCGTTTTCTGTGCTGCAAGAGGTTAGCCCGTCGTCCACGTAGAAGTTTCTGTGGATGAAGTCTCTGGTTGCTTTTCCATACTTCTCCTCGCCATCGTCTGCTGTCTTCCTTAGGCCAAAGGTGGCGATGGCGGGGCTCGGCCCGTTTCCAAACAGGTGTACGGTCATCTTATTCTCGATGATTTCTTTAGATGGGTCGTTGTCTTTGAACCAGAGGAAGCGAAGAAAGTTCTGGTGCTCTGGGGTCACATGGAATGAGTGGAACATTTGCTCTATGTCGCACATCGCCGCGACATTCTCCTGACGGAAACGTATCAATACTCCAGAGAGACTATTCATGAAGTCTGGACCCGGAAGAAGTTCCTTGTTCAGCGAAACTCCTTGAAACTCAGCCGACGAGTCAAACACGACGCGGATTTGATCCGGTTTCCTGGGGTGATATACTCCAAAGTGGGGCAAGTACCAGATTTTCCCTTCATTTCTGTTTTCTACTGTGTGCGTTTGGTTGGATGCATCACGTTTGTTTGATCTATTAGTCTCCTGAAGACTACCAGGTGCAAACAACTCCTCCTGGGGAACAGGAACTGCATGGCCGCGATCGAAAATTTTACACATGAACTGGAAATAGTCTTCCTTCATCTTGGGTTTTCTCTTGAGGGTGCGCAGCAGGCCGTTGAGGCGGTTAACGGCTAATGGACGGTTGTTGGGCATCGCGATGTTTGGAGTACGAAATGGGAGTGGCATCTCCCAATTTCCTAGATGGTTCCTGCGGGTGCCAGCGTTCATGATCTGCATAAAGCGTTGGTCGTCTTGCGACATGCTCAGCATGTTGTCTTCTGGAGTTGTCCTAAAGACGTCAGCTCCGATTTCCGCCCTCTCGGCGTATTTTTCCTTTACTTTGAAGTGGTTGGGACAAGGCACAACTTCGTGTTTTGCAGACGAGCGCTGAATGGTTTGGCTGTCCCAGGGAAGGGCAGCGAGTTGATTGGGATATTCGACTGCTGTGCGGCGTACAGAGATGTGGATGGGCCCGCCTACTCGATCCAAGCACATTTGGCCGGATATTGTCCATCCTAGATCGAGTCGTTGCGCCCACGGGGCTCCTTTCTGACCATTAATAACTCGGGCGTGTCTCTGCCGATAAGAATTTCGACCTTTGCTTTGGGATCATAAGGAGGGATCTCCTTAGCGACCTCCTTTAGGTGGGAGAACTGCATGGCCATTTCTGGTGTGACGATCTCGCGCTTGTCTTGAGGGATGTTGGAGCACTCCACAAGTTGGGGAAGTCTTATCGTTCTGCCAGCCATGGAGCGTAGCACGACGCCGCAAACTCTTCGTCCCGACTTCTCTTTTGTCGTGCCACTGCAGGTTGATAGCAGATATTTTAGTTTTGGTCCAGTTGCGCCTAATTTGTCCGCTAGATTCGGGCTTATCATTGAGGCGTTGCTGTGATCATCTATAATTGCATAAACGCGGTAGGGTTCTTGCGTTCCATTCTCCGTGAAGGCATCAACGAGCACGATTTTGCTACACGAGACTCCGACACTGTTTGGGTTCTGACAAACGGAGGTGCAGGTTGCTCGAACCTCCTCCCCGTGTTCTTTTCTCGTGGTTTCTGCTCTCTCTCTGTGGAGAATTGTAGGGTGACGGTCATCTCCGCACTTGGCGCATTTCATGACTGCAGTGCACTCAGTCGATCGGTGCCCTCTTGAGAGGCAACGGAAGCACAGTCCCGCTCTAAGGATGCAGTCGTTCTTCGCCTCGAGGGGTTCGTTTTCAAAGGCCTTGCACTCTGTCAGGAGGTGTCCCTTACGCTGGTGGAAGGCACAGAATTTCTCTTCTTTCGCATCCCTTTTGGTGCTGTTTCCGCTTTCCATACTTGATTTGAGAACTCTTCTGTTTGGGTCGGTGTCCTCTTCGGGCATGTTGGAAATGTCTTGTCTGCGGTCTCGAGTTCTCCGTTTGTGGTGGTTCGATTGTGCGCATGCCAACACATTTGGGTGGTTCTTCAGGCGTGCTAGTTCTTGGATGATGGCCGCGAATTCCTTGAAGCCAGGGTAAGCATCGCTGTGATCCTCAGCGTACTGAACAACTCTCTTCTCCCATTTTGAACGAATGAAGTTGGGTAGGTTCTCAACGATGGGGCCAATCGCGGAAGGATAGTTTAGGCAGCCGAGACCTGGAAGGAAGTCCAGCTGACTATCTACGTCGGCACACACGTCTGCAAATCTCTGAAGCTTGTCGCTATCTCCTTGTTCGAATCTGGAGGTGTGTTGAAGTCGTTGCACGAGAACATTTGTGATGGCAGCTGTATTCCCAAAGCGTCTCTCCAGCTCTGTCCATACGTCACGCAGGGCCACGACAGGATCTCTATATTGCCGTTGTCGGAAGTTGTTCACCACCTTCTGCGCATCTCCTTTCGTGTAGCTTCTCAAATAGTTAATCTCCTTTTCTGGTGACAAGTTTGCATCTTTGATCATAGCTCTAAAGGCACTTTTCCAAGGGTGAAAAAGGGTCACGTCTCCTGCAAATACCTCCGGATGGCACTTTGGAAGACTTTGCCGTTCCAGGCTTGCAGCCAGTTTTTGATTGATTGTCACGAGTTCTTCTACAGGCATCGGCGTGAAGGGGTTCGCTGAAAGGGGCTTGTAGGGGGGCGTATTCCTCGCTTGACCATATTCTGAGATATTCCTATTAGGTGGCGTGTTAGGTGTACGTTCCTCCTTAATTCGAGGAGTGCTGTGCTGAAGAGAGTTATCATCCTTTCCTTTGAAATGTTCTTCAAAAGGATTAGTGTTTCCTGTCACGCAATCCACTGTTTTAAGTGACTCCTGTGGATTTTCTTGCGTGTTTATCCAAGCTTGCGTCTGTTCTTTAGTGTCAACGGGGTCGGTGAAACCTGGAATAGTGACTAATGTGATTTTTTCGTTATCTTCCTCTATGGCTTGTTCGATGGCCTTCAGTTTGGCTTCTGCTATCGCGGCCTTCTTGTTCGCAGCGAGAATGGCTTTTTCGTGCACGAATTTTACTAAATGGGACTGGCGTTTTCTCTCTTCTTCTGCCTCCATTTCCATCCTCTCTCGTTCTTTGTCGGCCAATAACCGGTCGAATTCCGCTTCTTGTTTAGCCGCCGCAGCTTCTGCTAAGGCCTTTCTCCGCGCGCTGGACGAAGACGAATGGCGAGATGATGATGTAATACGCGAGCGGGAACGTTTCCCTGATGTTTGCGATACAGAATCCAGTTTTTCGCTTAAGAGCGGCTCCAGCATGGAGTTTCTTCCATTTTCATGCGAAGAAGATGACTTAGCTCCATTAGAATTGCCATCCATGTCGAATAATATCACGCGACAAGTTTACTAATAGAGTTCTTGGGGGCGGTGCGCCATATGATATCGTTCGAAAACTCCAGTTGCACTCAATGTATTAAAACTTCTCACTGTCGCGTTCCCGAACCGAGTCCTTGTTCGTAAAGTATCGATCCGGAGTTCGCCGTGATCAACCACACAACTTCATGGTTCTGATTGCAGGTTTATTCCATTGATTGATTGAAGTGTGCGGTGAGAACTAAAAAATTACATAAATGTGCATTACGCAACGAAATAACCAAACGAAAGAAAATGATCAACGAACAAAATAATATTAAGGTGAAAGAAACAAAAGGGTGAAGAACTTACGTTATAATCCTTATACTCCTTAAAGGGCGGGTAACGTGGTAAAGATTATCAATGTCTCCGCGAGCAAATATCTCCGAAATAT
The DNA here is from genome assembly GCA_016490735.1 of Pachyseris speciosa. Lineage (NCBI taxonomy): Eukaryota > Metazoa > Cnidaria > Anthozoa > Scleractinia > Pachyseridae > Pachyseris > Pachyseris speciosa. The sequence continues at coordinate 108,333 of JAEMWC010000607.1, forward strand.
CTCCGCTGCACGTCGTGTGCGTCTCTTTCTTCTCCCAAAAAATAAAGAGCTCGAGTTTCATTGCGAAATACTAATTTAAAAAGAACTTGCTAATAAACATTAACTTAATAAGTGCGTAACGCAAGGCTTCTTATCTGTCACACCCGGGTTCGATGTCCTTTAGTGGTATATATCACGGGCTTTATTTTTTCTGTTTCTCTTTTCTTGTTCTTTTAGAAATATTTTTTACAAGTGTTATAATTATTGTGCTCAATGGTTGAGCTGTATGTTAGAGGAATATATGTTGATAGGGGTCTAAAGAAATAGACTCCAACACAAGCTAAACACAATGCGTCCGATGTAACAAAGACAGACTTCCCTCTATTCTTTTGTTTAGCACTAAGTTAGGGATACAATACTGTTTTTTGCAAGCCCGGGTTTAGGCTAATTGTAGCCTCTTGTTTTATTCCTTCTCTTATGTGCTGTTCCCTGAAAATTTCCACTGTGGAATAAGAAAGAGGTACCGTATGAAAGAGATTTTAGACAAGGTCTTTGCAGAGCTGTCGTTAAAGACCAGTGCAAGGTGTTGTTATTTAAGTTGGGGCCCCGGTTGTTTTAACAGAAGATGTCATTTTTGTGAACTAAAAGTTGATCTAATTGCCTTTTTTTTCAGCCATCAAAGGAATCAGGTTTCAAAGAAAACATGCCAAACTCTCAGAATATTCTTTGGGTGAGCAGTTGAAAATATTGGACAAGCTTGGTGACTTGTACTGTCAAGCTAAGGCTTACCAAAAAGCTCTTGGTTGCTATAAGAAAGAGGTACTGTATAAAGGAGATTTTAGCCAGGTCTTTGCAGAGCTCTCATTAAAGACCATCACAAGGATTTTCTGTTGTTATTTAAGTTAGGGCCCCAGCTGCTTTAAAGTGCCCCTAGCCCCCAAATGTTTTCGCTTAAAAAAATTTTTGCACCTGTTCAAGATGCATTGCACCCTTTTGCACTTTTTAAAGCCAAATCTAGACTTTTTACAGGCTGTAAAAGTTATGAAATCTAGCCATCATCTGTCCCACAACTGGCTAGTAAGGGGTATGGGTCTAGTCCTGGTTTTATGTCACAAGCTGCTTTGCATGCATGTTTACAAAGACTTAATGCAATGCAAAATGAAAAGAGTACTATTTGACATTTTGAAAACTGAAGATAGTTACCTTGAAATCAATAAAATAATATTTGATCTAAATAATCATTAGAGAAGACACAATTGTAAGTACAGTGTACCTTTAGTATCTTTAAGTTAGTATATCAAGCTCTTTTCACACAAATACACTAGTCTTATCTTTTTTTCTTCTTTTTTAATCCTGTACTGTAATATAATTGCCTCTATTTCAGTAGACTGGCCTGCCATGATTAACTAAGCTACCTGCAGGTCAGTCTAAATTGTAATTAATTATTTCTTTAATAAAACTTTATGAACCTTATGCAAATTGGTTTGTGTCATAAAACCAGGACTAGACCCATGCCCCTTATAAGCTTGGTCATGGGACAGATGATGGCTAGATTTTGTAATTTTTACAGCCTATAAAAAGTCAAGATTATTAAGCGGCTGTCGCTTAGCGACGAGCCGCTTCTAGTAATACCCTTTTTTTTTTTGTGGTTATTTTTCGTCGTGGTGTCCGTCGAGAGGCCTGTGCCCCTCTTGGCCAGAGGAAGAAACATTTACATAAAGTAAAGAAATAAGTTTTATGATAGCTGCGTCCGAAGTTGAACTCGCGACCTTCAAATCCCGACATCGGTCCCTTATCCGATTGCGCTAATGAGACATCTCTTGTGGTTACTAGTAAGAGAATTTTGTAGTAAATAAAGTCATTACGTCAGTCACGCATCGTCTCTTTAAAAGCCGTTCAATGCTCAAGGACTACAGAGGAAAGAAATGTTTTGTTAGAATTGAATTACTCTGATGTACATCCAGTAGGAAAGGAATTTATTCGAAAGCGTTTATTTTGAGCAGTATTTCACAACACCGATGACTTAACTAAAGCTATTCAGAAGACAGTAAATGTTTTTAAACTGAACTTGTAGATTTTGGTGGCCATAAAATACAGGGGTCAGAGTCGGAAATGGCGAAATCCTTTCAAAAAGAAATGTTTAGTCAGAATTATAGGAAATGAATTTATTTGAGCGTTCCTTTTGACCCGAAATATTGACCGAGTTAGTGATTGTGCAATACCGGAAGTACTAGTGATGGTGCAATAACAGCTCTTTTGCGTGGCGTTGTTTGAACGTACCTTGGTAGTATTGAGATATCGGTTATCGTCGAGAAACTGGTCAACGGATCGAAGACTCAGATTTACACCAAATTGTTCGCTTTCTTTGAAATTGTCGAACAAATCGAAGTGCCAGTGTTTTGTCAAGCTTCAGCTGGCCTTGGTTTCTCGCGTAGCGAATATCCATAGTATCGGTTCACTACTTTTCCGTGTTAAATTGCAAAATAGATTTACAGCTTAAGTGTTGACAAAAGAAAAAAGAAAAACAAGTGAAAAGGAATAGAAAAAAAAGAGATCAAAGAAAAAAAAACTTCACTCTGTTAAGGCTCGAACCACCGACCTTGAGCTGCCATTACAGAACGAAAAGAGTGCACCAACCCACTAGGCCACCAAAACCTCCTCTAAACGCATTAGGTTCTTTATCATTCAGAGTGACGAATTGACTGTCATGCCAACTGAAAGGTGACAAAAATTGAATTACGATCAACTTGAACTTATCCTGTGCATTAATCCGGCTCGGATGGTCAAAAAGGCCGCTTCTAATTCTCGCAGAATTTCTTGTTTTGGTTTAAAAAGGTGCAATGCATTTCGAATAGGTTCAAAAAAAATTATTTAAGCGAAAAAATATATTTTGGGGTTATATATGGGCAAAGATACCAGTATTGGCTTTTTCACAACAGCTGGAATTACCTTCTACTAAAAAAATTAGTGACAGTCCTGTCTTTGTGTTATGAAGATTTACAATGTACCATTGCTTTGGTACTCTATGAGTGTATTTTGGAAGCTTTATAAATATCAAAGCTTTGTTGATGCCAGGTAAGAAAAAATGTTGCGACAATATGTCAGATATGTCCAGGACTGATCAATAATGAGGTTTGTTCTCTTTGTGATAGACTTCACAAAGTGTTCCCTACCCCTACCATCGATTGCATCTACCCATGAATGCACGCGAACAAAACGTGTTTTCACGTGATGTCAAACGTCTGTGTTTCAGGTGTCAAACTAGGAAGTATTCCTGCCCAAAAATGTCAAGTTTCAGCTAGTGTTTCACTGCGCAGTGTTGAGGGCAGTCATTCAATATTCTAGTCATCTGAGTCAGAACTGTAGTTGCCCGCGATTTGTTTAAGTTTGAATCCCTTGCCGATTTGTACAAGTATGATTATACATGTTTGAAAGAAATTTGTTCAAGTTACTGTGATTACCGGTAAGTTATATTTTGGTAGTTTTTTTCACCAATTTTTGCTCAGTAATTATCACAATATGTAATGCAAAGAGCCAAGAGTTACTCCAACACAGGATTTTCACAAAGTCCTTTTCTTAGGAAAGGTCCACTGTCTGCATCTCATTGCATGAAAACTTTCCTAAAGCCCCAGCTAAACGATCAAACATTTTTTCATCCAACGTTGTGTTGGAAGAATATGTTTGACTGTTTTATAGCCGCCTCTCTCAACTTTGCATTAAATGGTTTTCCATGTTTGAACTTTGATCAAACATCCAACATTTCATGTTATCAAAGTGTGCACAGCCAGTAAAAAGCAACAAAATGAACCACAAAACATCAAAATTTCACCCATAATACAAAAAATTGCTGTTTTGACTCACTTTGTTTGTTGATTGGTCAAACATTGTTTGTCTGTTAAGCCACCCAACATTGTGTTTATCCCCATCAAATAATTACAATATTATATTGTTTTGTAGTTTGTTTCAATTTATTTAATTTTTCAGAGAAAACGGCAAGTTTAATTCACCAGTTGCTAAGTTTGTGCATAAATGTACACTGAAGTGCAAACTCAACGAACGAACGAATGAACCTTTGTTTAGAACATCCTAACATTTGCCATATAAGCGGGGAAAATGAAATTTATCAACAAGTTGGAAACTAGCTGTCATCTAAAAATAACAGCAAAATTATTAACAGTTTGGAGCAAGGTGCAGCAGTCGAGCAGTTCATGTTCAACTCGCACTTTTCCATCTGACAACTGTGAACAATATGATTGCAGTAATAGCAATTACTACATCATTGGCTGGAAAGATTATTTTCTGAAGCAGCCTTTTCGTTTATCAGCCACTTCAACAAGTTTTTTTTATAGCTTGGTGTTTGTATAGCATGGTGTTTTTCTTGGTGAATCTTTCTCCAGGAGACAGTAATTTTCATCTAATTGTTAGGCATGAATTGCTGGCTTCACATTGTGACCTTTGTGGTTCTTGTTCAACTCTTGTCTCGCCAAAACAAAGGGCAGTTTTTCCCTCTCTGGAGATTTAGAAGCTGGGCTATTCTCAGAGGACAAGGGGAACACAGTTTGCGGCCTTTCATGGTTTCGAATGGGCGTTCTGAGACGGCTAACTATATTGAGAATAAGTTTTTTATGTCCTTCAGGGATTCCAGCCAGATCCTTTTCAGTTAGATACATAAGGGATACATGTACTTTGCGCTCACTGTTGACATGAAGCCATTGCTTTGTAATTCACCGGCATACAGTAATAAATCTTCATCCACTTCTCTAAGGAAGTCATCAATGCTTTTTCAGCTCCATAATTATATAATATACATGTATATATATCATTGAAGGGATTTTTGCTGACATTCCTCAGCTGATTTCTTGACTGCATTGCCAGTGAATTGAACCATGAGAACACCAAAGGAACTTCACATCTGGGCGGGAAAAGTTGAAAGTTTGACACTTGAAATGCAGATGTTTGACATCACCTGAAAACATGTTTTGGGCGCGTGCGTTCACAGGTAGATGCAATGGACGGTAATTCTCACCCAGACACAAGTAATGCCACGTAATATTCATGAAGTATATGGAAACTTGGTGTAACATGAAATACCCAGGTTCAGAGTTACATTCACAATTGAAGGGCTCGGGGCAAGAACGTCCTCCCGGTTTTTGGTTGATTTTCAATGTGCTAAATTGAAACTGAGATTTGGCATGTGGACTTCATTCCAGTTAAAAAGCATTGCTCTGTATTTGTTTTGGCTGATTTCCTCTTCGTTTTCGAGAAATAACGTATGCAAAAAACCCAAGTCAGCTCATTCCCTTGCGTATTAATATTCATGCACGAATTGAATTACCTGTAGAACACGTGAAATGATTAAAGGGTGGAAAGTATTGTTTGATAGTGTGACGTAGACTATACATTTGGCGGTCAAAACATCGATTTAAGTTTCATTGATAGGAAACTTACGTGGCTGTGAGGTGTCCGATTGCTAGCTAAATTTAATCGAAACTTGCCGGCCTGGTGGTTGAACGGACGTCATTTAAGTCTGTCGACCTGTAAGTCAGACACTTCTCAAAGAAGCCAGTGGTGTTTCTCTGTGCTTGCCAAATGCAAAGAGATTTAAGTTGACCCCTGGAACAAATTGGCATTTCGCAGTACAGAGTACTGAGCCAGGTGGGACAGTCTGAAAGCAACTCTTGTCTTAAAAGCGGCCCGCAGTTGAGAGTCTTGGCCCATTTGCGAAAGGTTGCCGTGCTAGAAATTCGGAAAGGAGAGTTGTTTTTTGACTTAGGCGAAAAATATGGGATGTTGTTGCCCACGCTCGAAAGGATGTTTTTATGCCCACAATTCAATGCGACCACAGAGGGCGCTGTCTCCTTGAAAAGTTCTTGCAAGGATTGGAAATGAATATTCGCTCGGCTGCGGTGGGAAAATTTTCACTTCGGAATGGAAACATTACGGAGAATTCATCTAAGAGTGGGAAATTGGCAAGACGAGCAGTCAGTCCATTTTCGATGAGCTGAGTATCTTGGAAAACCAGTGCAAGGAAAAGTTTCTTTGCCGCACGCAGCAAATATTCAAAGCACAAATGACGTGACAAGGTGACAGCGCCCTCTGTCTGGTTATGTGAACACACGTAAAGATAAACATGCTGGTGTATTTTAACATATAAATCACTTTTGCATCGAGTACCTCGGTTAGTTCGCTTATATGGAGTCTTGTAAACATCAAAAAGTATTTTCATGCGAGATTAACAGCAAAAAGCATTTTCACCCCAGATAAACAGTTAAAGTTATTTTCACGCGAGTCGTGTGACAGCCCATTGTGTGCGATCGAAATTCAATATATCGGGTATGCAAATTTTAGGCAGTTTGAAGCTAAAGAATATCTTCAGAACTAGTTAAGTATGTTGTCCAAAGTCTTGACCTGTCGTCATTTACTTTGATTTTAATACCATTTTCGTTCCATATTTTCCATTTGACGATGAAAATGAATCCATTGCCAACGTTTCTCAACTGCCAAAACCACACAAAACTTACTATTCTGAAAGTCCCGTTTAGAAATGAAAACCGATGGAAAATGCACTGTTTGTAAGATACTCAGCTCATCGAAAACAGACCGACTTCTCGTGATGCCAATTTCCCACTCTTAGATGAATTCTCCGTAATGTTTCCGTTCCGAAGTGAAAATTTTCCCACCGCAGCCGAGCGAATATTCATTTTCAGTCCTCACAAGAACTTTTCAAGGAGACAGCGCCCTCTGTGGTCACATTGAATTGTGGGCATAAAAACATCCTTTCGAGCGTGGGCAACAACATCCCATATTTTTCGCCTAAGTCAAAAAACAACTCTCCTTTCCGAATTTCTAGCACGGCAACCTTTGGCAAATGGGCCAAGACTCTCAACCGCGGGCCGCTTTAAGACGAGAGTTGCTTTCAGACTGTCCCACCTGGCTCAGTACTCTGTACTGCGAAATGCCGATTTGTTCCAGGGGTCAACTTAAATCTCTTTGCGTTTGGCAAGCACAGAGAAACACCACTGGCTTCTTTGAGAAGTGTCTGACTTACAGGTCGACAGACTTAAATGACGTCCGTTCGACCACCAGGCCGGCGAGTTTCGATTAAATTTAGCTAGCAATCGGACACCTCACAGCCACGTAAGTTTCCTATCGATGAAACTTAATGTATAGTCTACGTCACACTATCAAACAATACTTTCCACCCGTCAATCATTTCACATGTTCTACAGGTAATTCAATTCGTGCATGAATATTAATACGCAAGGGAATGAGCTGACTTGGGTTTTTTGCATACGTTATTTCTTGAAAACGAAGAGGAAATCAGCCAAAACAAATACAGAGCAATGTTTTTTAACTGGAATGAAGTCCACATGCCAAATCTCAGTTTCAATTTAGCACATCGAAAATCAACCAAAAACCAGGAGGACGTTCTTGCCCCGAGCCCTTCAATCACATTATATTTATTATAATATTATATTTATTATAAATTTATTTGTATGCTAAAAATTTTGCATTTTAACTAATACTAAGTTGATCTTTGGCATTTTGCAAAGTTATTTGAATGGTGATACAGTTGTAATTTGTAGGTACTGTAAGGGACAAACTGATATTGATGCATGTCATCTTCCTACAGCTTGAACTGGCTAAATCAGCAGGAAAATCGCACATGGAGTTATCACCCATCTATGTTTCCCTTGCTATAACATACTCTGATCTCAAGTGTCCAGCTGATGCCATCAGCTGCTACATGGAAGAGCTCGAAATAATGGAGGAAGACAATTACAAAGAGGTCAGGTTTCATTTTTCCTGTGGTTCATGCTGTACAGATTTTATGACTAAGCCACTTGTTGTATCTGGGAATGTAAAGTGCATGCCTTCCTGTGGCTGCTTTGGTAAATACAATAAAACTTCCTACATTCAAATGCACCCTCCCCAAAATAGTCTAGAAAATCAAGCATCCATATAACCAACCTCGTTCCCAGGGTCTCTCCTCTTCCCGCCCCCTGGAGCGAGAGAGAAGAGACCCTGGTTCAGGCTGGTCACGTGTCTCCCAGAATCTGGGAGATTACAAATAAACAAGTCGAGGGAGGGGCGGGTTAGTGTGAAAGTTGTCTCCACTGAGCCTAGGGGAGAACGGAAAAGAACCGAAAGCCAACGAAACATGTTAACGTCGAAGCACGGACCATGTCAAGTGGGATAAATCCTGATAAATCCTCAGGCGCCAAAACAAAATTACAAGGCAACGGCTAGTGCGACGGCTGAAACGCAAAACAAAAGTTGTGAACGGCTAAAGGGTAACTAGTCGAGATCAAGGCTTAAAGTGATACGTAAATATTAATTTCTAAGAATATAAGTAAGCAATTTGCACGTTAAATGTTTACATTCATTTATAACTGCTTCAGATCGCTATTCCTTCGCTGTCAGAGCGAAGGGTTGTACACAATTCCTCGATTTGCTTTGACACGGTGGTCAATTCTCTGTTGGTAAGCCAAACAGCACAACAGACAGGGGCACCCAATGAGCCAAATCAACCAAAAGCTGTAGAAGGGCATTTTCAAGTACCTCATTGGAGTTTGAAGTCTGTTTAAAGCTAGAAGAAGTTCATCTGTTTGGATTCCCTAGCTGAAAGTTTAATTGCCCAAAAATGTTAGGGAACAAAATCTTCCTTTGAGAAAATGCAAGCTGAAATGAACTTTACACGAACTTTCTAGGGAACTATTTTCTTTCCGAAAATGCTAGCTGACGTTTTTGACTGCCAAAAACAGCAATTACCAGGGGTACCCAAAGAGCCAAATCAACCAAATGCTGTAGAAAGGCGTTTTTAAGTACCTTATGGTGTTTGAAGTCTGTTTAAAGTGATGTTTTCATTAGCTAGAAGAAATTTGTCAGTTCGGATTCCCTAGCTGAAATTTTAATTGCCCGAAAATGTTAGGGAACAAAATCTTCCTTTGGAGAAAATGCAAGCTGAAATGATCTTTCCATGAACATCTTAGGGAACTATTTTCTTTCCGAAAGTGACAGCTGACGTTTTTGACTGCCAAAAACAGCAAATACGACCTTTCCAAAAACTCAGGGGCTATGATTTTCCAATTGCGAATCTTTTAGGCCACGTTATAGTTATGAAAATCCGAGTGCACTCTTGATTTGACGCCGAAAGCCCAAGGCGAATTATCCACCACCGAACAGATA
>JAEMWC010000607.1:122500-297500 GCA_016490735.1 Pachyseris speciosa
TTTTTCGCAGGCTAATGAGGTACACCTGAACCCTGTTTTTCATCTCTTAACATGGATTTAACGCTAATAACTCATTCCTGTTTCAAGCAATCAAAAATCCCTGTGCTCATTTCATGGAGCTATGTTGTGGGATATTTTGTGATTTTTTGGGTGATTCTTGGGTATATTTGGGAAGAGTTAAATTTAGTGAAATAGGAAATATTGAAGATTTGATGAAGGCTTAGAATCAGAATTTGAAGTTGAAAATAACCTGGAGTGCCCTTTTGGGGGTGTCAATTGTCTGGTGGTGTTTCAAAACATTTTTTTTACATTTCAATCCCTTCTATTCCCTTCTACTCCTTTAAATTTCACTCAAATTCTCGAGTACCCCCACCTTAAAGGAACAGTGTTATGGTCCAGCATGCGTGATGATGCTCTCGAGTGAGTAACAGATTTTTTATGTCTGCCATCTTCAATTATTTTGGTCCGTAAGATTGATTTTGGCCAGTATTTCTTGTAATACGCATTGAAGCCTCAGCTATTATTTCGCCTTTGTAGGTTTTTGTTTGTTTGTTCCATGCCATATGAATGGCGTTGATAATTGAAGATATATATCAGCGACAAAACTTGAAAAATCTTGCCAGCTTTTTCAAGTTGTTGTATCACTACTCCACATGCACAAGACCCGTGACACTGTTCCTTTAATTCCCTCTATGAGGCATTAAGTTTTGTTTTGATAAGTGTAACAGGAAGTATGAGAATGAATATATGAAAATCATATATTTGAACTGCGGATGGCTTGTTAGCTCAGTCGGTAGAGCGCTGCACCGGTATCGCAGAGGTTGTGGGTTTGAATCCCGTACAAGCCTGTTCACTACTGCTTAAGCAGTGTTCATCACTGCAATGATCAATCACATATGTAACAGAAAGGCAGCTCTGATTGATAAAAGGTCCAAATGCCAATGATTCTGTAATTTTGGCCTTCAGAAAGTGATGCTTTTAGCAAAGAGGATTTCCTTAGACTTTTATTGGCACCATAACATTCTTTTGAACTTGATTTTGAATTTCCTACTCATTCTCTATATTTCTGTAAGTTTATATTTTTGATTCAGTGTGTTCAGGACTGTTTTCTTGACTAAATATTGTGAATTACAGTCAAACCTTCACCCCACGAACACCTCTCCTAAGCGGAAACGTCTCATGTGTGGACACCAGCAAGCCACTGTCCTGGCAATTTCTCCACAGAAACTCTTTTGATAGTCCCCCGTAAGCGAGCACCTATGCTTGTCCCAGGTGTGTCTGCTTACGAGAGGTTTGACTCTAATGAGAGGTCCGTGTGTAGTAGCTTTTAAAGCCAATCTTCTTTTCCATTGGCAGCATTTTGCCATAGCCCTTATCACTGCCCATAAAATGGAAATTACAATACCATCTACTTCATTCAAATTGCTTTCCTCTATCTACATTTTTGGACAGCTAAGAGTTTGGAAATGCCTAGCAGATACGCAGAAGCTATTTGACTTGAAAGATGAGTTAAAAAATTCACTTGAAAAAGTTACAGACCTTCAAAGTCAGTTTGGTATTGAGGACGATAGTGATGATGAAAAAGACAATGGCAGTGATGATGATGATGTGGTGACAGATGCCTTGATTGAAAGAGAGATGCTTATTCCTGATTCAGGTGAGTGAAGAGCAATAATTCCCAAGACCTTACCCACTTTATTTTTGTCAACAACTACAGTGAGCTTCTCTAACCTAAAGCTAAATGACTGTATCTGATCCAGCTCACACCAGATACAATAGCAAAGAGAATGGCGTGTCAGTGATTTTATGACTTGGAGCGAGTTCCCTTTTAGAAGTTGTTACTGTTCAGATTATTGTAAAAAATGCTCTACATGTGTGATGCAAGGATGACGCCATTGTCATTTTGAACAAAAAAAAAAACATTGAATAAGAAACATTGAAAATTTTAGTATTCCATAATGGAGACGGTCACACAAAAAGCCTTGCTGGAGCTAATAATTGCCAGGAAACTCAAAAATTTGTGTTTTGGATGTACAAAGTGAGTAATTGGAAAAAGTTCACTATGTCACAGTAGAGTGTATGTTGCTGTACATCTCAAAATCATATTGTTAATTAGCATTTTCATTGTTTTAGATGAAAATAACTCTGATGATGAGTATGATGGAGAAGATCCCAGAAAGAAGAACATTTCAAATTCAACAAGGACAAGACGCAGTCAGGTAATGCTAAACATTCCATACTCACTCATCAGTGATCATTTCCATTCAGAACTGTGAAACTCCAGCTGTTGTTAGGTGTAACAGAATGGTTTGTTTGCCCTATTGGACTAGTTAGCTCCCTTTTTTTACCCAGTTATCAGTACATCTCTTACCAGTAATTCTATAAAAGGTATACAGTAAACTCTCGTTAAGGTGGCACTTTAGAAACCAGTTTGCCTTAGAGAGACACAAGAATACTTGTATCTGTTTTACAGGGGTGTCTGCTGGCATTGAGGGAGTTCATTGTATCCAATTTCTTGTGCTAACAGCATTCCTTTTGCAAATTCTTATTCCAAGATTGAATCATCTATAAGTATTTCTTTACCATTCTCTAATGATGGTATTCATTTCCAGACAATTAACCATGACTATTTTAGCCCCTCCTCTTGTGTTCCATGAACCTCCTTAGCGCAAATTCTAGCCTTCAAGCTTAAATTCAAAGACAATTTTCTGTTGCTGATTGCAGCGAAAACTTGTGAATGAAAAGGGGGAGACACCACTGCACGAGGCGGCCATTGCTGGAAGTTTAGAACGTGTCAAAGGACTTTTAGCAAAGGTAACCTTAGTTGGTGTTTGCATTGTCAGTGCAACTAGGTGCTGTCTGCCTTGACAGCTGTAAGGGATGTTGTAATTATGATGGTTGACATTGGCATCAAAAGCAAAGGTCATTACCACCGTTAATTGAACAGCATTTCTATTTAGTATGTTTTTTTTTTACAAAGAACTGTCTGGCTATATGTGTAGGCAGAAATTTTAAAAATTTAATTAATTTGCGTGTATAGACTTTTCTTAATAGACTAGTTCTAAGAACGATAAATGTTTCAAGGAAGCTGTCAAATCACTGCAAATCTGAATTGTTTTTGTTATTCACCTCTGAGGAAGCTCTTACTGGCATGTAGATAGAAGTGCACCAAAGACTTTTTCACTTTTAAGACAAATGTGATGCATGTTCTGGTGTGGTGTATATAATTTTTACTTAATGTCTACAGAAGTGTACATAGTTGATTTTATTGAGTTTTCATTGTATTATAACTCGTCAATTCAATAAGTTACTGCAAGAGAGTTTAGTAAACTATTATTATTATTATTATTATTATTATTATTATTGTTATTATTATTATTTTATAATTTGAATTCCAAGCTCATCATTTGTACCTGTTTAGTTAAGAGTTTCAAATAAGAAAAGAAATGTAAATGTATGAGGTTAATTAACATGCTGGAAGCATCCTGTTTATCAAATAGTGAAAACGTAAAGCTTGTGGGATGTGGCTAGTGGCTATCCATAAAAAATGGATATGTGGGTACTTGAGCCTGAGCATTAGCTATGCCATGCTGATGAGGTCTAACAAGGCCGAAACAGCTGTCTATGGCTGCTAATGCTTGGGCTCAATCTTTGCTTTGGTAGATTTAAGGGGTAATGCCCGCTACCATGTGGCCTTAGTGCCTTTAGAGTGGCTTCAGCTTACCAAATCACATTAATTTGTGAGGTATATCCCTGTTTATCAAATAGATTAGAATTAGAAAACAAAATGTCTTTCTGTTTTTAGTTTCTGTGCGGGATAGATTTTTTTGTCTGTATTTGTGTTTAAATTTTACACTTGAAGGGCTGAGGGCATAACCGACCCAAATAACTTTTAGGGCCTTTTTTGCATACGGCGTTTCTTGAAAAAGGAATGGAAACTGGCCCAAAAAATATGGGGCAACTTTGTTCTATTAAATCAAAGGCCTGCACATGCAAAAAGTCAGCTAATTTGGAACAAAAGAAAAAAAACGGAAAAAAGCCCAAAAAGTCATTTGGGTCGGCTTTGCCCCCAGCCCTTCATTTGTACGATCTAAAAAAAACTGATTGTTTGTTCACGGTAACTCTTTTAGGGAGCTGATGTAAATGCAAGAGATTACTGTGGCTGGCTTCCACTTCATGAGGCTTGCAACCATGGACACTTAGGTTTGTGACACCTTAAGTCTCTAAAATGATTCTCAAAGTTCAGTCGAACCTTGATTATCTAGATTTTTTGATTATCCGGACTTGCTTAGCTGGTCCCAGTTTTTCATGAATATTAATTAGCCATATTTGAGATCCGCAGCAAAACTTTTCCCCTTAAAATTAAGTAATGACACTCCGGTTCAAACTGAATTTGTTTCGCCTCAAAATACAAATCTGTACGCGTTTTGAGCTTACGTACTACTGCATTGCATTTCACTGAGCTCTGATTTGCTCAGGTGTTCTTTGTTTCACTTGCTTGGTCATTCAGTTTTAGTTTTGGCTCATTAATATTCATATTTTCGATTATCGGGACTGCTCAGCTCAGTCCCCACGAGTCTGGATAATCAAGGTTGGACTGTATGGCTGTAAGAAAAAAAAAAGACTGGTGGGTCCCTGTTTTAGGCCCTGTTTACAAGCAGGGAGGGTAACCCTAGTGCTAGGGTTACCGTAGCACTTCCACATTTCCTTTTTTTTTTTCCATCGATGTGTTGATGAGGCAGCTAAGATTACCCTAGCAGTAGGGTAAAACCTTAGCCGAGCGCTAGGGTTACCCTAGCTGCCTAGCAAGCGCTCTGTTAGGGATAACGTTTTTCCATCCACAATACTGACATGCCATAAATTCAACTTATGACTTTTAAGAATAAGGTTGTTGACTGATTTAGTCTCAGGATAGCCACTGATTACGTGCTTGAACGTAATTTAGTGTATTTACCGATTCATTCTCTAGAGATAGCAGAGGTGTTGTTGCAGGCTGGATCAGATGTTAATGATCAGAGTGGGATGCATTGTTATGGAGTGACACCACTCCATGATGCCTCAGAAAATGGCCACCTTGAAGTAGTCAAGCTTCTATTGTCGTATGGGGCCTCCATCAATCTAAAGGATTCCAGAGTAAGTCAGAGTGCGACAAAGTGAATGGTTTAAAGTCCGAACTCTCTGTGGTTGGTCAGTAATTTTTTAGTCCATTGGCAAACTTTCACTAGCAAGACTTTCTACCAGCAAAACTGACAAATTCACTTCTAGCTATTTTTTGCAATGCAGACATTCTTCCTTTGATGACTGTTAGTGAGCTGAGAGGAAAAATTAATTTTTAAAAAAGGGGAACCGTTAATTACATGTTTTCTCTCAGCTTGTTTCTTGGGACTTTCAATTTTTACACTCATCAGAATGTCTATCATACTGGTTCAGTATCGGTATCTGTCCATGATATCAGTGTCTGTCCACGGTATCGGTTCGGTATCGGTTTGGTATTGGTATATGTCCATGGCATCGGCTCGTTATCGATATCTGTACATGGTATCAGTTTGGTATCGGTATCTGTCCATGGTATCAGTTTCCAGTGCACGATACCAGAGTGACCTGACCCTTATCCTCGTTGACAAGTGGTATTAACCACAGTTCAACCTCCCTTGTGTCCTCTCTCACGTAGATGATATTGTATGCGTTAGTAATTCCTTTTAAGCCACAAACTCTCCACTTCTTTCCTCTAAATTCTATCAGAGAAATGCTTATGCGCAAATGTTTGCTAGAGGACCATGCTTGTGTTATCATTTCAATAAACAATTATTAGAAGGCTACATTGATATAAAGACCAGGGGCCGGTTCCTGAAAAGTGTATTATATAATAATCAAATCACTGTGCACGTTCTGATTGGTCAATCAGCTATGGTTTATTGTTCCAGTAAACTTATGGAAATTTTGCGCATCTTATGGATTATTATATAAAAGCAATATACCAAAAGTTTCTACGGTTTATAGGCTGATAAACCACTGGGGATGTTGGAAGAACACTCGAAGAATCCGTAAATTACTCACCTGCGGCTCGAGATTTACGAATTATTCCAATTTCAGTTCAGTTCAGTTTAATTTGCCATTTCAATTGTATATATATATATAGGAAGACAAGGTTAATTTGGGAACAGAAATCAACAACTAAGTGAAAATGTGGCTCAGCCAGGAATTGATTACTTAATTAATTAATTACTTAGTTGTTGATTTCTGTTCCCAAATTAACCTTGTCTGCTTGTATTTCTCAGAAATCTCTAATGAATCGCCATCCAAAGGGGAATAGGCTGGTGATCCTAAGTAATTAAGG
The DNA here is from genome assembly GCA_016490735.1 of Pachyseris speciosa. Lineage (NCBI taxonomy): Eukaryota > Metazoa > Cnidaria > Anthozoa > Scleractinia > Pachyseridae > Pachyseris > Pachyseris speciosa. The sequence goes on from JAEMWC010000607.1 coordinate 128,838, forward strand.
CAATCAGTTGCTAATACATCCCCTCCCTACCTTACTGTACTATATATATATAGGGATATACCTCACAAATTAATGTGATTTGGTAAGCTGAAGCCACTCTAAAGGCACTAAGGCCACATGGTAGCGGGCATTACCCCTTAAATCTACCAAAGCAAAGATTGAGCCCAAGCATTAGCAGCCATGGACAGCTGTTTCGGCCTTGTTAGGCCTCATCAGCATGGCATAGCTAATGCTCAGGCTCAAGTACCCACATATCCATAAAACAAGCAGTGAAAACAAGCAGTGAAAACAAGCAGCCACATCCCACAAGCTTTACGTTTATATATATATATATATATATATATATATATATATATATATATATATATATATATATATAATATAGAAAGGTAATGAATTGAAGTCTTCGTCAGCTATTAAAGTGCTCAATAGATAAACTAGAGCAATATGTATATTTTCAGAACACTCGACCAAATAATCCAACTCTGAATATATATATATATATATATATATATATATATATATATATATATATATATATATATATATATATATATATATAACCAAAAAGTGGATTGAAATCCTCATCTACTATAAAGTGCTCAATAGCGGAGCTAGAGCTGTAAATAATTATAATCCAAGAGTTAGGTTATTTAAACATTTACTGCAACTCTGAGTTTCATGCTTCTTGCGAAGCAATCATCAGGCAACTGCCAGAAATAACGGTTACAATCACAGAAATTTGAAATACAGAACAATGCATACATTACATTACATACTAGGCGTGTCGCGTCACACGGGTCGTTATCGCTAATTACATAATGACATTTCTTAACTTGCCATTTCTGGTTTACAAATAATGAAATATTTCTCCCACAAACACAAATTGCATCTCTTAGTAACATTGGAATAAGAACTAGCTTGTTTTATCTTGCGCCATTTGATGACATACTTAGTGTTCTTATCTTTGAGACTCCATATATATTTACTAAGCTCGGTAACATGTTTGTAACGCTCGTTACGGAATGAACATACATGGTTTCTATACCGCAATTTGAACGCAGTATCACAAAGTCCGATGTATGTTTCCTTTGTGGATTCTGTGGTGACCTCAGCCTGGTAAATGACGTTTTCCACATTGCAGTTTCCATCCATGGGACACGTGTCAGGTTTCCGACAATTGCAGCTTCTCTCAGTTTGATTATTAGTGCGTGTGGATTTGTTAATTTCGGCTTTGTTATGGTTAGATATGATTGTTTTGATGTTGCCCATGCAGCTGTAACTTAATTTGAGGGTGTTACGGTTAAAAATTTTGTGAAGTGGGTTAGATTTGGGGAAATGCTTATCAATTAGTGAAAGGAAGCATTTTCCGACGTTTGTTTCTACGTTCTTGCTATAGGGCGGGTTGAACCATGTGATGTTCCGCTGTCTGTTTCTCCGTGGACGTGGTGTCTGGTTTGGTGTGGCATTGAATGACAGGTTGTAGTGATATCCGCTTTTGTTGAGTGCTTCTTGATAGATGGGCTTAGCGTTATCGAAGCATTCTTTGTCGGAAGATATCTCGGAAAGCCTCTTGTTAATTGACTCAGGGATGTTTTTCAGGATGGATGGTGGATGGTTGGATTTTGTATGCACATACAGTGGGACATTGCCTTCCTTTGTGTAAGGATAGTACTTCCCACTTTTAAGGTCAAGCGTGACATCTAGGAAATTGACCTTCGTGGTGTTGGCTTCGACTGTTATCTTCAAGTCGTTGTCACGAAAGACTTTGCAAATATCTTTTTTGATCTTCTCTATTTCCTGTGGTTTCCCACTAAAGGCTGCCAACCCGTCGTCCCTGTATAACCCGATGTTTTGGCCGTACTTCTTGGTAAGAAGCGACAAAAGGAAGCATCCAACCAATTCACATGTCTCCGCTCCATCGAAGGATCCCATAGTGACATCAAATAGATTGTTGGCAGATTTCTTCTCCCATGGGCAATTATCGTTGAACAGCAGGGATCGTTTTGCGTGCAAGATAATTTCACGCTCATGACTATTGATTGGACGGTACTTGGAGGCAAAATCCAGTGCTTTGGAAAGCAACTTCTCAGTTATTGGAAACTGCAATGTGGAAAACGTCATTTACCAGGCTGAGGTCACCACAGAATCCACAAAGGAAACATACATCGGACTTTGTGATACTGCGTTCAAATTGCGGTATAGAAACCATGTATGTTCATTCCGTAACGAGCGTTACAAACATGTTACCGAGCTTAGTAAATATATATGGAGTCTCAAAGATAAGAACACTAAGTATGTCATCAAATGGCGCAAGATAAAACAAGCTAGTTCTTATTCCAATGTTACTAAGAGATGCAATTTGTGTTTGTGGGAGAAATATTTCATTATTTGTAAACCAGAAATGGCAAGTTAAGAAATGTCATTATGTAATTAGCGATAACGACCCGTGTGACGCGACACGCCTAGTATGTAATGTAATGTATGCATTGTTCTGTATTTCAAATTTCTGTGATTGTAACCGTTATTTCTGGCAGTTGCCTGATGATTGCTTCGCAAGAAGCATGAAACTCAGAGTTGCAGTAAATGTTTAAATAACCTAACTCTTGGATTATATATATATATATATATATATATATATATATATATATATATATATATATATATATATATATATATATATATATTATGAATGTTCTTCCAACATCCCGCTTGGTTTATCAGCCTATAAACCATAAAAACTTGTGGTATATTGCTTAAATTAACTCCATTCAAGGGATAAATCTGCCTTATTCCAAAAGGTATTCCCGGAATAAGGCAGATTTATCCCTGGAATAGAGTTATTACCCCTTCAGGAACTGGCCCCAGGACTCTGGAAGATGTCGATATGTCCGCTATGAAATTTTGAGAATTCCATTGGCCTTGATTCTTTTCAGCTACTGGACCAGCTTCTCATGTTTTTTAAGTCGGATTTTCTTGTTGTTCTCTTTGTGCATTCTGCAAGCTTTAACCAAGTGACCAGCACTGTGTAATTTTTAAGGATATCAAATTTCAGTGTATGATTACTTTATAGTATTGTAACAACTGCTCAGTGTAGGCACGTGTAGGGCACATAATTATATAGTTCCCGGTGTGGTGGTCTATCTCTCATCTGATGGTTGGGTTGGTAAATGCTCACAGATACATGTATTAGCTGTATAAGCTACTCTCTAAAATCTGAGGGTGAATGAAGTATATGTATGTATATGTATGACTGTGTATTTTGTAGCGCTTATATTTCCGATATTAATTGTGCTCTTAGGGACGTACAGCTTTGGATGCCACAGTTGAAGTTCTTAAAATAAATGTTGACAAAGCAGATGATGGTTTCACAAATGGACGTAAACAGGTCGTTAAATATCTTAGAAGATACAAAGAAAGAGGTGGTGATATAGAATTAAGAAGAAGGAATCTCATTCTCCCAGAAGACGACAAAGAGGATGACGAGGAAGAGGAAACTACTTCAAGTACATTACAAAGATTTAACGAGAAGTTGAAAAAGAAAGAGCAGGACAGATTACAAAGAATGAATAGAAGCATCTACGAAGAGAGTAGCCAAGACGTTGAAATATGTTTAGCAAAGAAAGTTAACCAAGATGGAGCATTCATTAGCGATGATGAGCATTCTCAGGGAAACGAAAGTGAAGTTATCTCATCATATCCTTTTACAAGTTCTACAGAGGTCCCATGTACATTTAACAGTCATTTGGAGCCAAACTGGCTTAAAACTGTAAATGGTGACCATGGCATACCTAATGAGGGCATTGATGTCTTTTCTGACGTGGGTGCCTTTGAAGGAGGTGACCTTGATAATGATGATGAAGATAGCCCCATTTTATCCAGGGATTTAGACGATGAAATTGAAATGGTTTATTCGGGGGATGAGAATAATTCGAATACATCAAATTCATTGTACATTGATCCTGTGACAGGAATGAGAACTGGCAATTATTCAGAGCGTCACGTGTCTTCTCTTGTTACCGAGAAAACTGCTCAGTGGCTTGTTGATGACATTGGACCACGGACTGCTAAACGTAAACGCCCGGCAAAGCAAACAAGACTTCCAGGAGCAACTGAACAGAGGAAAAGAACTTCAACAGTTTCAAGACCTAGTCCTCGGCAAAATCTGAGCAAGTCAAAACCCTCACGCCCAAAACAAACAAGATTAGTTGTTTCCAAAGAACCTAGAACACACCAGAATGCAACCTCTGTCCTTAATTCATCTCTGAATGTTATTTCAACTCCAGTTAATGTTAGAAGGGATGTGGATGCTACTGTCTCAGCAGTGAACTCAAGAATTATCCAACCTGAAACAAATACGAGAAACAATGTGGCCATTGGCGGACCACCGCCCATGCGCCTTAGGGTACGAGTTCAGGACAAGGTGTTTCTGATTCCCTGCCCTCGGAACAATACACAGGAAAGCAAAAACATTGGTTGGCTGGCTGAGCAGGTAAATAACAGAGTGTTTTTTCTTTCTTGTCCTTGACTCTTTTCACTGCTCTTATTCTTCACTTGCAGACTGTCTAGAAGCTTCCATCACGTGTACATTGACTCAATAAAAAAAGAGATCGTAAGCGTCATAAGGGGCAGTCGAACGGACACAGAGGTCCCAGGGAGGCTGAACCCAACACACTTACAATAAATACAATACAAACTAATAAATGCAATACTATACGCAATAAACTGTGTAAATGTATAACATAAATGATTGTCAGAAGTCCTTCCTCAACGATCTGCAGTGTGGGCAGATTGTTTTCCACGATCATATGCGCTCAGAGTCAAAGTCCGTTTCTAGTTTATTAAAGTACCGCTTGTAAAGTTGGTTTTTGAAAGAAGTAAAGGATGGAGATTACTTATTCAGTATACGTCACTTGTCACATAGTCTAAACAAACTACTCGTCAATTGTTATAATAATTATAAAAATAATTATAATAATAGATCGTGTAAAATGTTTCCAAGGCTTCGTAGCAGCACGAAGTAAGAAATCGCTTTAATGAACCACACGATATATTCGAAGTTCATTTTTTAATGAAAACATGTTTCGGATGAGACCATCCATCGTCAGTTGTACAGTAAAGAATAAAATGAAAATGAGCAATAAATAGTGTAACAGAGTGAGATATTAACAAGAATAATTAAGGGTAAAGAAACTATTTATGCTAAGAAAGTAGAGTAATTAATAAGAAAGGGATAAATTAAGGTGTTTGACCTGAGAATTTAAAGAAGGCTGCTCCCAAAGGATGTGCATGGCTTCCTTGATTTTCAATTGGAAGCTAGTGGAAGCAGAGTCGAGAATTCTAAAACAATCTTCAGAACAAAGGGAACGACAATTTTCAGAATTTTTCAGGTGTTTGAACTGATGTGGGAATGTTTGTCGGAGGAGAGATGTTCATGGATGCGAGTGGCAAGATGTCTGTTGGTTTCACCAACATAACAGGCACTACAGCCTGCACATGAAAACTGTTTGCACTTACCCAGATATTAAGTTGGTGTTTACTCCGTTTAAAATCAGGAGATTGTTTGGGGTTAAGGATTCCATCCCTACGGATTTACGATCGCAAGTCATTTATAAGTTTTCATGTGCAGGCTGTAGTGTAGTTATTATTGTTGTTATTATTATTATTATTATTATTATTATTATTATTATTAATTGGCTTTAACGTTCAGTTAGTTTTTAATGTGAATCTGAAGCACATTTATTTCACACGATGCTCAGGTCAACAATTCTTGGAGACCGAAAAACATCCAATTTTGCATTTGCCACCCGAAATATATGGAAATATACAGGATGGTCTCATATACCGATAATAACAGGCAACAGTGTTAATCTGATTGCATTGTGTGGCTCTTTTCTTTCATATTACTATTTCAGGCGTCCCTAAGGTACTTCTCTTCATTTGGCCTTCGTCCTATATTAGCCTTGAAAACGAGTGAAGGTGCCTTCATGTCTCCAGAAGACAAAATAGTTGACGTACTTTCTAGCAATGAAGAAGTCGTAGCTTCAGTGGAATCTTGGGATTTGCCTGCTTTGTCTGAGAGATATCGAGATGCATGCATTAATTCCAATACAAGTAAGTCATTACACAGGTTCTTTGTTCTGTGTGCAAAAGCACCGATTTTCTTGAATTGCTAGTAATGGTTTACTTCTGTTTTTCCGTCCAAGAGATGGCCTTCAGTTATTATATGTAACTCTTCTCGTTGTGATTGATATTTCCTTTCTTAATTTTCACATGGTAATTTCTGGAAATTGTTTCAATCCCAACATTAAACAGTTACTTTGATCGTTTCCAAAAAGACCCTCAGCTAAACCTCCACTCATTGCTCTTGTAAAAGTGCAACCTGTCAGAATAGCCCACTTCTGATTTCTTCATAATTTTCTTACAAACATGTTTGTAGTATATTTGAACGTGTGTTTTGCTTTTTATTGTTTCTATTTCTAGCATCAAGACCCGATTTGCTATCCATCCTTGAGGCTGATCCACACCTAACAAGTCTCAGTTTATCAAACAAGGCATTACAGGATGTCCATGTGCTCCCGCTGTATCGAGCCCTACAATGTCATGACATCCTTACCAAGCTTATGTTGCCTGGTAACAGGATAGGTAAGCAAATATGTTAGAAAAGATTCCCTCCAGAACACACCACTCAGTACCACAACAATTACATATCAAACCCCGCTTCATAGTAGCAATTTTCGTCTTCATGCATTTTCCTCTGTATGTACTTACTTTATTGATTTTTGCCTGGTTCAGTAGGTTAATTTTTTAGTGGTATTCTGGGTGCACCTAGCCTGCACCACACAAAGAACATAACCTCAGTAAATTCTCTGGGTTTATATTCCTATTTTCATCTGCGCCATAGACTAGGGTGCACAAAAACCTCTGTTTATTATCTGATACATGGATGTTTGATTCAGACAGGTGTATGTTTGGTACATCTTACCAGGTTAATAACCTACCTTATTTGATTTTGTTCTTCAAAAAGGTTGACATTTATACAAGGAAATGCCTTACTTGGAATTATAAGTGCGAATATTCTAACAAATTTTACCCTTTGAAAGCAGCGTAGATTTGCTTTAGAAAGCCTTGTCTCTCTCGTTCAACTTAGGAACGTTCCTTTGTAACCAGTCCAGCTGAGTCTCAACTCAGCTCCAGATGCTAAAGCTAAATTAAAATATCAGGATTTATTCAAAGACCCAGCATGCATAAGTTATCAGCAATCTTAAAGGGAACCTCCACTCTTACAACAAATTGATGCTAAATTGTTGGAGATAATTGCTAGATTCCAAATTTTGTTTTAAAACATGGATATAACATTTACGTGTACAAAAAATTGCTTATTTTCACTTTTAAATTTCCCGAGCGCAGCCATAAAATTTTGGATTTCATGACGTCTTTCGGTTGCCCTATGCTTCATTTGCTTCCCAACAATAGCTGCAACCAATTGACGTCTTGAAATAAAAAATGGCGGTGCCCAGGAAATTTTTAAAAGTGAAAAAAGGTGTTAATGATACCCAATTTTTATGCACTTTAAATGCTATTCCCACTTTATAAACTACATTTTGTAAACCAGTAGTTATTTCCAACAATTTAGGCTCAATGTTTTGTAAGTATTGACGTTCCTTTAACTAATGTAATGCCACAAAAGGCAGGTTGATGGTAACGAATCACCTTCAAAGTCAAACATATTTGCTCACTTGATTTCCTAGTATTCACGACAACGTTTTTGAAAAAGCAGTTCTAGATTTTGGACTACCAAATTCTTTTGACAGTTGTTTTAAGAACAAGTGATGAAGAAAAGTTTTTTAGCCTGTTCTTGTGACTTTTAAAACGTCTGATGCGATATTCTCTACTCACCTGAGACACTCTTCACAAAAAAATTCATGCTGACATGTCGCTTCACTTTACAAGTACAACATGTTGAAATATTTAATTCGTAGCAGCCAAGAAGTACACGAATTCTCAAAATGTTACAAAACTGGTATTTTCACTTCACATTTCAATTTTCAGTTATGATATTAAAGTAAACATACAGCACCAGCACTGAAGAGAACCTAGCAATACTGATTGCATGATTTCTTTTAGCGGCCACTTCGGTGCACTTCTCATGGGGACACGAACATAGCGGACCTATGTTAAGTTTCGAAATTTTCAGAAAATGACTTTCACCATAACGTTTTCATGAGCACCGCAGAGCCAGAAATCGATCTCAGGTGTCTCTTTTTACCCACTGATTAACTCCCTTTTTCCTGGATCTTCATGCAAATTTATTTTATTGTAATGGTAAAAGCCAAGATATATTTGTGTTCCAGTTTACAAGCAGGCAATAATTAATACACTGAGGTAGAGATACTGGAAAATTATACGATGATACAAAGCACTAAATACCAACAGCTGTTTACAAATACGAGCGCAAAATACTGGAAATTATAATTATTGACTATTTGATTGATAAAATGTATGTTGCAGGTAAAATTAAATTCAGCTGAAACTTTTTTAACCTTGGTTGAAAATCAGTTTTCTTTGTCTCCTAGCCCTAATTATTCATATTTAGGGCTAGGAGACAAAGAATTGAGATTCAACCTAGGTTAAACATTTTTTACCTGAATCTAATTTTTACCTGCAATATATACATCCATAAAATAACACTGGATGTTTAAATATTTTTCAGCACATTGATGTACAGAGTATGCCACGAGTTATTGAATACATCTGCAAAATATCTGTTTAGAAAACATTTCAGAAGAACATTGAAAGCTTATTAATAAACATATGGGGAAAGGGCAAAAAATAATTAAGGAGTACTGCAATTTGTAAGTTATTGAAAATCAAATATTAAAAATAATTTGGCATTCTTTAAGAATGTTATAGAAGTTACTAATGTATTAAAACCATTTGTTATGAAGGAAAAAATGTGTTTTTTTTTTTCAGTATAAGATCGAATGTACTGGTAACATTTTTTGGATTATGGTACTAAGTATTGAAAAACTAACGTAGCATATATTTGAACACATTTGAAGGTAGAAATTATAAGTATTGAAAAACTATTTGCTATTTTTATGATATTCTTTCAAATGATAGTGAACCAATATCAAGGAAATACAATGTAGTTGATGGAACAATGTACCAAGTATATAAAGTATTTTTGAATATACGAAAAACGATTTTAGAAATGATGTAAACAAAGTACTATTTATCGAAAAGTATTGGAATGTTTTACGGTTCCAGTTATCAAGATATTTTCACAAATAACACAACATTCGTTTGGAAAATATTTGGAGAAACAGCTTGCCAATACTTATTTTCTAATATCAAAAAGATTTCGTTAAATATTTATATAAATAGTAATCATTTATGGCCAATCAATTTATTGCGGGAAAATGTTTTTATAAAATGGTAAGCATATATTAGGAAAATACTTTAAAAGTATACAAGATTCTACGACTAAGCACTAAAAAATTGTTTCCAAGTATAGTTGGATAATACTTTCAAATAATAATTATAAAGGAAACAAAATACCAATTGCTTGACAGTTACTTGAGAATTGACATACAAATACCAAAAAACTGTTGGATTATTACTGCCAAAAGCACAAACCAAAACGTTACAAATAAATGAGTCATACAAAGACATGGATGGTTGGATGATTTTAATAAAGTTCATTTAAAGTTTGTTATCACTGAAAATTATTCACATACATTGATTGATTGATTTATTGATTGAATTATTTAATAAACCATAAGATAAAAGATACATATCCTGTGTTACATACACGAGAACTGTGTAATGAAAATTACAATAATACATTATGGCTAAAATTAAATTAAGTAATTATAACAGGTTGTGTTCAAAAATGAGTCTATTTACAAATGTGTTCATGAAACGTTCGGTGTTAATCCTTGGGCGGAGGCCAACCTTGCGACGTAAATTATTACATTAACAGGATTTGTCTTGAAAATAGTCAAGGATACAGCATGCTAAAAACTGTAAATTTACTAAGAAGTGGGTCATTTGTTTTGGAAAAAAGAACACAAGTTAACATACTAGTAAATACAAGATAATAAGTTTTGAAAGACTATTTTATGATATCAGAAAGAAATGCATAAAAATTAACAAATGCGCTTTTAGCTGTTCTAAAAGATTTTCATAACTCGGTGGAGTATTTAAAATTGTTTTTAAATAAGAAAGTGTAGAAATGTTATTGACAAATATTAACTTACTAATTGTTATGAAAAATGACAATTACTTGAGAATTGACATGCAAATACCAGAAAAACTGTTGGATGATTACTGCCAAAAGCACAAAGCAAAACGTTGCAAATAGATGAGCCATACTTGTAAATATGAGAAAGACATACATATCATTGGATGATTTTAATAAAGTTCATTTAACGTTCTTATCACTGAAAATTATTCACATACATTAAACGGTATTTGCCTTGAAAATAGTCGAGGATGCAGCATGGCAAAAACTGTAAATTTGCTAAGAAATTGTAAGAAAAAGAACACAAGTTAACATCATACTTACTAGTAAATACAAGATAATATGTTTTGAAAGACTATTTTTTTTAATATCAGAAAGACGTGGCATAAAAATCAACAAATGAACTTTTTGCTGTTGCGAGAAATTTGCATTAAAACGGTGGAATATTTGGAATTGTTATTGACAAATATTAACTTGCTAATTGTTATGAAATTCTTTAAACAACAGCTTCACATTTATGGACAACATAGTTGAAGAAACAAGTGCTAGGTATTTGAAACTAACACTAAATCTATCAAATGTAAATTTAGAAATTCTTACAACGTGTTTAACTCACTCTTTATTAAGAAGTGTTGACATTTATGGACAACATAGTTGAAGAAACAAGTGCTAGGTATTTAAAACTAAGATTAAATCTATTAAGAAATGTAATTTTAGAAATTCTTAAAACACGTTTAACTCGCTCTTTGTTGTTGGCAGAACTTAAACACGAAGACGCGCTATAAAAGGAAAAGCTCTGCCCCTGGTTCATTTGCATTTTAGTTTTATTGTTACCATTATGTGATGGCTAAAGTAACCCAATATTGTTTGGAAACTATTTTTCAGGAAAGACATTACAAAGCAAAAAAAAAAAACCTACAGCAATGAGAGAAATTTTTGTATGTTGTATTTTTGTATTTTGTAAGTATGAGTTACTGAAAAAACTAAACTCATGCAATAACTTATTAAAAAGTATCTTTGAAAGTTAAGACAATAAGTACTAAAAAAACTATTTGCCAATTTCACTAAGAAAGTGTAGGAAAAGTGTGTTAAAAGTAAGCTTCCATTAGTTTCGCAAAAGAGCTGAGTATTTTTTTTTTTTTGGGGGGGGGGGAAGGTTTGAAAATACAAGGTTTTATATATTCCTATGTATGGAGAAACGTTTTTGCATCTATGCCAAGGAAAATATTTGATAGTTACTAACAATAATTAATTGATAGTTGATTATTGTAATTAATTTATTTTTGGCGATAGAGTTAAAAAAATTTATGAGAATTGTTATTTGTGCTATTAAGATTATGATACAAAAGAAAAAAGTGCTGATTTTCGTGTCAGTTGCCCTTTAATTGCAGTCAATAATAGTAGATATCAAAAGTCATTTGTAAAATGACAATCTTAGAAATTGTATAAACAAAATGTGTTTTTGTTTATTAAGAAATATTTGTAAAAGTATTTTAGTGTTTATTGTCAAAAAATAAGGGAAAGGAAGAGGTTATTAGTATGCAAAACGGGTGGCAGATGTGAGAGAAAAAAGTGAAGGAAATTGTTCATAATTTTACATTTGTTGTTATTGAGAGCTGTCTTCAAAATTAAAGTAGTATTCATTCTTAGTGGATAAGTGGACTCTGGTTAATTTGAGAAAGTAGGATAGTGAAAAATATTGAAAAAGCTTAATATTACCAATTATCTTGCATGCAATTAGGTGACTTGGGTGTTCAACATCTTGTGTCAGCACTTCCAACTCTCCCCTCCCTTGCTATATTGGACTTATCATCTAACGGGATTACTCAGAAAGGTCTGTCCTATGTTGCTGGTGCTTTGAATGCCAGGGATTTAGCAAGGTCGGAAACACAGAAGGTATGAAGGTGGAAATCACCTTTTTACGCCATGCAGTTATTACTGTTATTTCATGGTAATTCAAGGGGCATATGCCATATTTATATGGTTTTTGGCCTTATTGATGTATGCATTGAACAACATGGTTATTTCGAAAATGAGACAGAAAGTGCAAAGTTTGGTTGAATGAAAGCATCTTTTCAATAACTGTGGAGACACAGAGAACATTTTTAATGTTTATTTCTAAAGCAAGATGAAAAATATCCAAAGAACATAAAATGAAATAGAAACCCTCAATTTAAGGCCTTTTACTTAAAAGTTCTCACTGTCAATGTAAGAGGTCTTAACAAATCGGTAAAATGGCGCACGCTTTTTAGATGGCTACATAAACAGACTAGAGATTTCATTTTCCTCCAAGGAACATTTATTTCTAAAGCAAGATGGAAAATATCTAAAAAACATAAAATTCAATAGAAACCCTCACCTCAGCTGTGGTTCATGTTTTCTTGGTGTTTCTCATTGTGAAAACTTTTGCTTATAATAAAGCATAATTCTAGTTTACAATTTATTTTATTCCCGCATTTGAGATCTTACCCTTACATGAACAGGTATAAAAAATACTTTAGAGTCTGCGATGTAATAACTTAATGCTATTATATGGTATAGGATGCCACTCTGCAGAAACTCGAAGAATTCAACATTAGCTACAACTGGTTGGGTGACAGTGCTGGTAGTTCATTGGCCGTCATTCTTAAAAAGTGTCCAATTCTGAATACTCTTCGAGTAGAATCATGTGGTCTAACAAGTCAAGTTGCTGCCCAAGGAAAAGAGTTTGCTGTAGCTCTGAAAGGTAAAGGTTTTCTAATTGAAAGCTTAAATCTCATGTGTTGCAGCCTCATAATGGCAGTCTTCAAATGGGTATGCTAGAGGCAGTATCAAAGGCCTTGGATTTGTTTAGCTGAAACACTTTTCACTAATGCAAATTTATTTTATTAGTAGACCTTGTTGTAATGTTTAATAAATGAGCAGGAGTGTTTTATCAAGTTTAAAACATGAGGTGCAGCCAAGTGTTTTAGGACTTGATAAAACACAAATTGTGAATTTATTGAACGGCTTAAAAAACTTTACTGTACATCTATCCATTCTTACACCAAAATTTAGATTTTGGGTTATTTTGGCCTAGAAAATCGGAATTACCGTGTCTTTATCAGATATAAACACACTCATTAAGAAATAATTTCTTTTGTATTTCCTTTATGAATTATTTTGTAAGAATCCATGAAGGTGGTTTCAGTGTTTATCAGTAGTGAAGATTCTAGTTTCTTGTTCTCCCCAACTACCTCCTTCCTTTCCTGTTCCTTAAAATATTTAGTGTGCAATGTTATTTTCCTAGCCTCTCGACTACTGCAGCTGTCTGTGGCATACAATTCCCTTGGCCCTCAAGGAACAGCAAACTTGCTAATGGCTCTTCCATCTGACTCTCTGCATCATTTTAATGTTTCTTCATCACTGGATGAAAAAGGCAGCATGTCAGCTATCCAGAGTCTGGTAGAGTTCATGGAAGTATGTGATTTTCAGTAACTTGTAATTGTTTGAGTGCCATTTTTACACCATCTAGACCTGTTAAATTTCACGTGACATTCAGCTCACATAAAGCAGCAAAACATTTGAAGGGCCGGGGGCATAAACTGCCTATGTAGAGTTTTAGGTGGTTTTTTTGCATACGTTATTTCTCCAAAACGAAAAAGAAATCGGTGAAAAAAAATACGGGACAATGTTTTTGAATCAAAATGCAGTTCACATGCAAAAATTTGGACAAATCCAAGCGAACTAAAAAAACGGCCGAAAATTACACATAGGCAGTTTATGCCCCCAGCCCTTCATGAAGTTAAGCTCATTTGTATGCGTACCGTATTAATATTCATACGTGAATCATGTGAACATTTGTGAAGAGTAAAACTAAAACTGGACGTGAAATGATTGACGGGTAGAAAGGATTGTTTGATTGACTTACGGCGAAAAGTGTATGTTTGAAGAGTCTTGTTGTACGCGCTTGGAACAGACAATGATCCCAGAATTCATTGCGGTCAAAGAGGGCGCTGTCTGAAGTAAAAAACTCTCGCGGGGGGCGGTGGGTTGGGGCAGATTATTACTTGTTTTCAGTAAAAACTCTACCTTATAAAATGACTTTGAAAACTGTCTAGCTGCTGCACCGAGGTTTCCATTGTTCATTAATTTTGAAGAGCGTATTTTTTGAAACCACTCTTGACATGAAATCGCAGCTTGCTTTTACTGTTAGCCGTGAAATAGTTGGTCGAACTTCGGAAACGCTACCGAGAATTCATTCGGCACGAAGTGAAGTCTGGCCGTTTTCGATGAGTATCTTGAACACAATCCATGGAAAAGTTGCATTGGCGCGCACGGCAAACATTCAAAGCAATATTAAGCGGTACTCCTCGCGATTCGTCTGTGTGAATCAGATGTACGTAAACAACGGATGATAACGTGAACGATCGCCGCAGTTATGAACACAACTTAAGCAGTAGTGAAACCAAAAAAAACAAAACAAAACAAAACAAAACGAAAAAAAAAAAACGCTTGTACGGGATTCGAACCCACAACCTCTGCGAAACCGGTGAATTGCTCTAACATCCGCGCTTGTTGGTTCGTCATATCCGTGACTGATGAACAAGTGAGAATGAATATTTGGTAAACACGCTGCCGAATTTTAACACATAAATCACTTTTGCGTTGATCGCCTCGGTTTTTTGCTTCTATGGAGGCTAATAAACTACAGCAAAAAGTATTATCACGCGAGATAAACATTTGTGCGCGACTACAGTCATTGCGATGAGACAATCCATCAAGCGTGATAAAGGATTGAATTTCATGCAAATTTTTTTACGTTTTGGAGCCAAGTTAATTTCAGAAAAGAGTTAAGTATTTCTGTGAAATTCTTTCACTGTCGTCATTTACGTTAATTTTTATAAGATTTTCATTCCATTGATTTCCACTTGACGATGAAAATGAATCCATCAAAAACGTTTCAACTGCCGAAACCACGTGCAAGTTTTAATTTATTACGCAATACAACGTTCTGAGTAAACGAAACACGACGGAAAACAGCGTACTCTTAGGACCTAGAACATCTGATTAACTCAAATTTTTGGTGTAAGTCACCAATAGGAGTTGTCTTGCCAAAACGTTTTCTTCAAGTCAAAACAGCCGTCTTTAATATTTTGTGATTTTTCAGCCATCGGCAAGCTTTTTGCGTACTGATTTAGAATCAACCGAGGTTTTTGTACGCTGGATTTAAGATGTGCGCTGTATTTAAGACAAACAACCGACTTTAGCGCTCTGTTATATCGGCCAAAGCCTTTCCGAAAGAACTTAGAGTCAGCCAAGGCAACTAGGCGCTGTTTCCGACTCGGACGAACCCTTCAGTTAAGCTGATTCGGGCTCAAACAACCGCGCTTTCTCTAACTTTAACGCTAGCGTTAACGTTACATTAACACTAACCGTAACCATGTCCCTAACCCTATCCCTAGCCCTAGCCGAAACTCTAACCCTAATGTTAAGTCCAACCTCAACCCAACAATAACGCTGAATCTCTTTGGAGTGAGTGCTGTTTTCAGGTCAGACAAAATCTTTGCGCGCTGACTTGAGGTTAACCAAGGCTACTGTGCGCTGTTTTTTTTTTTTAAGTCAACCATGAATATTGTGCACTGTTTTCGTGCCAAGCGAGCTTGTCGAGTGTTATGATTAAGCAAAAACGACACATTGCGCATTACGTCTAACTGATCAGAAACATTCTGTGTTCTCTTAAATCGGTTACGAGCATTTGGCGCTTAGTCTTTCACTCAAAGAATACCCTTGGGCATTGTAATTAGCATACTCCACCATATGAAGGGCCGGGAGCATAAACTGCCTATGTAGAGTTTTAGGTGGTTTTTTTGCATACGTTATTTCTCGAAAACGAAAAAGAAATCGGTGAAAAAAAATACGGGACAATGTTTTTTAATCAAAATGCAGTTCACATGCAAAAATTTGGACAAATCCAAGCGAACTAAAAAAACGGCCGAAAATTACACATAGGCAGTTTATGCCCCCAGCCCTTCATTTACAATTCTCTTTCAAGGTCCTATAATTTGGAATTCTTTTCGAAGTGGCCTCTCCTATAAGTCTTGTGGCTTCCTGAGGTCTCCTCGCCACTAACTTAGGTGTATTACATGTAAATATTATGAAAATGGCAAATAAATGAAAGTAAATAAAAAACTAATAAAACATGTTGCTTGAAGAAATCAAAGCAGGGTTATTTTAAAACCTTGATGGGGAATTTCCCTCTGCCTAGGGAGAAGACCACCTCATAGTTTGAGTAGCAAGCATTATCACATGATCAAGAAAATGAAAAGCTAAAAAAACAACAACAGAAGCCTAATTTCCGCAAAGTCTACACGGGCATAACAAAGTATTTTAAGGTGGCTCAAAATGGTTTCATTATTTTTAAATACCAGCTCTTTAATGGATCGATACTCCCACAATTTTTCATTTGTTTTCTTGAATATGGTATCACAAAATTTCCCAATTATTTCTCAACAAGTTGTGATTATTATTTTCTACATAAGGTTACCATAGCAACAGTACAGCCTCTAGGAAACACCCTCAATTTTGGCTTTATTTGCCTGTAACTCAAAAACGAGTTGGGTGACCTCATGTTTTATTACTAAATTGCAATCAGCATATGAAGATTCATCTTTCTGCAATGTTTTAAAAAATTCTGTACATTAGGTTCAGAGCCACTTTAAATCATGGAAAAATTAAGGTGGCTCTGAATCCAATGTACAGATTGTTGTAAAACTTTGCAAAGGTGAATCTTGATTTGCTAATTGCAAATCAATTAGGCAAATAAAGCCAAAATTAAGGGCATTTCTAAGAGGCTGTACTGTTGCTACGGTAACCTTATATGTCCAAAAATCGATCACAACTTGTTGAGAAATAATTGGGAAATTTTTTTGATACTATGTTCAAGAAAACAAATGCAAAATTGTAGGAGCATCAATCCATCAAAAAACTAGTGTTTAATAATAATAATAATAATAATAATAATAATAATAACAATTTAATATTTATCTGGTGCAAATTAGCATTTAAATATGATCAAATGTGCCTTACATGTGCATCTAAAACCTATATATAAAATTATATTAATGAAGTGAAGATACAAGTCATAGTATAATCCTAAATTACTTAAAGAGCCTAAAACTTATGATATAGGTATATATAAATACATTAAAAAAATAAAATTAGAACTATTAAAAAAGTAAAGTTCTTGAGTGGTCTTGCCAACACTGACAGAGGCTCTAGCTGTAACAAGCAAATGCTTTCTTGAGCAACTACATCTAAATTGCTCTTTTAAAAAGATCGTAACCTCCAGTTGCTATTATTTCAGAGGGTAATTGTTTCCATAGTCCTGAGGCTGCTATCTTGAAATGTTTATCTCCAAGGCTTTTCTTGGTCTTTACCCTTGGTGGCTCTAACAATACCGGTAGTTGCTTGCACAATCACAAGTTATATCTTGTCCCTTCTTTAATCTTAATTGAGTTACAAATATAAGATGGTGCGACACCATGAACTGCCTTGAAAGTTACAAAAAGATCACAAGTTAACAAGTTACTAGTAAATACAAGATAATACGTTTTGAAAGACTATTTTTTAATATCAGAAAGAAATGGCATAAAAATCAACAAATGAACTTTTTGCTGTTGCAAGAAATTTGCATAAAACGGTGGAGTATTTGGAATTGTTTTTGACAAATATTAACTTGCTAATTGTTATGAAATTCTTTAAACAACAACTTCACATTTATTGACAACATAGTTGAAGAAACAAGTGCTAGGTATTTAAAACTAACATTAAATCTATTAAGAAATATAATTTTAGAAATTCTTACAACATGTTTAGCTCGCTCTTTATTGTTGCCAGAACTTAAACACGAAGACACGCTATAAAAGGAAAACCTCTGTCCCCTGTTTCATTTGCATTTTAGTTTTATTGTCACCATTGTGCGATGGCATAAGCAAACCATTTCGAATTTCAAAATTTGCGCCTTAAAGTTAAAATCAATATTTTATACTCAATCCTAAAACATACTGGAAGCCAGAGCGGACACGTTAAAGTACAGGTAGGTGTTATGTGGTCAAATTTAGGTATCCGACAGACTAATCAGGCCGCGCAATTCTGTACAAGCTTACCAATGTGCATGTCACTGAGGTATATTAAAGAGCAAACTAGTACAGTGATCTAGATGACCCATGATTATGGCATGAACAAGAGAGTGTGTAGCCTCACTAGTGAGGTACTTTCTAATTCGCCTTATGCTGTACAGGTGGAAAGACACAGCCCTACACAGCTTATAAATATTTATGAGTCACCATGGTCACTTTAAGGTCTGTCATTACTTGTTTTGTTTTATTTCATACAGAGTGGCTGTGTCCTGTCTGATCTGATTCTTGGAGACTGTAACATTGGTGACAATGACTTAGAACTCCTACTGAAGACCAAGCACATGTTCTCTGGACTACAGCATCTGGACCTGAGTTGTAATAATATTGGAAATGATGGAATATCAATATTGTCAAGGTCAGCCTTTACAATCGTTTTGCCCTTTTCAAGTCACATGTTTCTTCTCTTTTAACCCTTTCCTCCCTAAGAGTGACTTACAGATTTTACTCTAATGCCAGACGATTTTAACTCAAAGGGAGACCCCTTAGGGGTTTAAAAGGGATAAAAAACTGTCTCCCTTAACCCTTTCCCCCCTAAGAGTGACTTATAGATTTTACTCTGTCTAATGCCAGATGATTTTACTCGTCAAAGGGACACCCCTTAGGGGTTAAAGGGTTAAGTAAAAACTGAGCAGTGGAGGTAATGCCTAAAACAACAGACCTCCATATCTGACTTCCAATGCTGTAACCACTATACCACCACTGCACCCTAAAAACAATTGAAGGTGATGTAAAAATGGCATGGGGGAGAGGTGGAACAGTGTTGCTAAAATGAAGGGGGTGGGGAATCTACCCTGTTATTTTGAGAAAACTGATAAACGTGCCTTTAATTTAAGTCAAACAACTCATAACTGAATCTTTTAAATTATACCCTGTAGACTATTGAAAGGCTCCAGGCTTTCAGTCCTCACACTGGCTGGAAATGGAAGCATTGGTACTGCGGGAACAGAGTCTCTTCTAATAGCTGCTAAAGAGAACAGAAGCCTTCAAAAACTGAATTTATCAGCATGTGGAATTAAATCTCCTCTTCCAGTGACATTCTTTTATTCTTTAAAAACAGTAGCTTCTCAAACCATTGAGGAAGGTTGTTTGAGGGAACTGGACTTATCCCATAATTTCCTAAGTGTTGAAGATAAAGCAAGGCTTGCAGATGAGTGGGATCCAGGAAGTACAACCGAAAGTTCAGTTTGCTTGGAGAAGACACTTTGTGTTTTTACAAAATAAGTGTAAATGCTAATGCCATTACCGTTGTAAATAGTTTATTGTAAATACGTGTAAATAGCAGTGTTTGAAAAATGTGGTTACAGTGCAACAACATCGTAGCGACTAAATTGAAAGGTTTGGCTCTCCATATCCATGGAGTTACAGCGAACGAGTAAACGTTTTGGAGAACATTAAATCACAGTGAAAAGAGATGAGCTAAAGGTGGAATATTCTCATTTGGCTTGTGTTTTAACTGAAAGATTTATAAGTTTCCCATGTTTTCATGGAACAATAATAATAATTATTATTATTATTAATCATTATTATTAATATTATTAAAATAGAAAAATATTTTGTTACCATAACTTTTAACGCATAAACAAGGCATTACTTTCTATCACAAGTTCCAAACAGTTCTCTATGTTTTCACGTTATGGTGTTTGACTGTACAAAATCTATTTATTCTAAGTTCTAAATAAAGGTGAATTTGATGTGACTAGTAATATCATTGTAATGGTGATTTACTACAGAAGACAAGCATTCAATGTTGCAAGTATTATATTTACAACAAGACAATCTGTGCAGCCAACCCCCATCATTCCCCCCATCAAATGGAACTCTCCAATAATTAATCTTTATTAAATTTATTTGTCAACTTTTGTTACTTGCAATACCACAACAGAACCTGCTTTTTCACTTGGTACAGTCGATCATAGATTCTCATGCATCTCCTCAGTGTCCATTCAATCCCTCGCATTGAATGAGGAATGTGACTGGTTGTTCTCCAGTTGAGACTTCTGTCATTTAGAATTCTTTGGGTTCTTCGATCTTGAAAAATAAGTTGCAGCTCTTTCAGGATTATTAGAGCAGAAATCCTTTAGAAATGCTGTGGTTTGTCCTTAATCTCCTGATTGATTCTTTGCTCTACCAGGGTCAGCAACAAATTTTCTGTTGGTACATTGTAGCTCACAAAGCACTGCTTGTTTGTCTTCTTGGCTGGTGGTTAAATGTAAATGTACATGCATTATTTGGTAGTTTTGTGCTGAGAGCAGATGAGAGGTCCACAACAGGTTAAAATGCAAAGGTCGTCAGCAGGATTCCGGCAAATGTGAAAGAGGATTGAAAAATCAGGAAACATTTTCTTCACTATCTCGTATTCTGTATGAATGTGAATAGCCTATAGAAAAACAAACAGCTTTATTTTCAAAAGTTACACTCACACACACACACACAGAAGATTGGGTGGCCAGGTAGCTAGGGCTAATCCAGGTGGCCCAGACTTACAACTGACTAAAGGATAGATTATCAGTACAATAATTTATTGGAAAGACATTCCAAAACAATAAGAACAGAACTAATAAAAAGTAAGGAAATACAAGAAAAATGATAATAGTACATGTTTGAGGAAAGGAAGAATGAAGTACAGAGATTTTTAAAAAGTCTTACTTTTTGCACTATTATAGGCATTTAAATAAATTGTTTTCATTTTCCAAAATGCCAAAGAGAAGTTGATCAATTTTTCTTTCTATTTTCTATACTCTGTAAAATAATGTTATGAATGCATGATGGCCAGTTACACTGGACATAATATGAGGTGCAACCTTCCAATTTCACCTAAAAGAGGAAGGTAGGGATGTAGAAAATGGCAGTTAGAAGATGTTTTCAATGTCAAAACTTTCAGCACTTATGCTTCCCCTCATCCATCCCAGCCCTGTCTCCTCTGAAGGCTGAGCACAGAGGATGGTTAACATGACTGTTGGAAAAACAGTTGTCCCCTGTGAACATTTTCTCTAATGTACTTACCAAGCCTTTGCGCAAGTGTTGATGAGCTGAGGTCTGCTTTATTTCCTAAAAGGTTTGCGACAGATGGCACTGGATCCTTTTGGGAATAAAGTTGCATATTTAGTACTTGTTATCCTGGCCACCAAGACCAGGATATAATGCAATTTCGTTTTGTTTGTTTGTTTTTGTAATATACAGGTAGCTAATTGAGAGAATATGTACAACTGAGAGTGGTATTAGTAATAGACCTTATCACAATTTTTGGAAGCCATCTTGGCGGGTAGGCAAACGTAACAGAAATTACAGTGTTCATATGCAAATCCGTTGGCAAAAAAATAAGTGAAGCGTTTGTTTCTCAGCAACAAGTTATATTGCTAATTAATGGTACTAGGAACTAGGGTTCCACTGACAAAATTTGAGGGATTTAGGCGTGCCACTAAAAGTTCTCTGACTTTTTTAATTTTCCATACATTTGTTATTTTATCCCAGGAATTTTCCAGCCCACGGCAAAGAATTACAGACAAATGTATGGCAAAATTCAAAAAGCCAGAGAACTTTTTTTGTCAAACAAAGAGCCAAGTGTTTATAAATACATGACAATTGTACTAGACGACCTTGACACTGGTATTCTGGAGTACTAGCAATTTGGATCTTTTAAAGCATACTCACGTATTTTGTACACATAGCTACCGCAAGTGAACTCATCTCAGGGGATCTACCAATCCAGATGTACAAACTGTCCGTCATCTTGAGAATTTGAAAATGAACCTTTTGATCTAAAAGCGTGTCTGAGAATGTGTATAGGGTAAATTTACATTCTGTTGGTACTAATCCTTCTGAAACTGTGCTACAAATGTTGCTTGAAGTCAAGTTGCCGTTCACATGAAGTTCGTCCGCCATATTTGAAAACACTCGAATCCGAAGATTGTCGTACATTTCCGGCAAAGTTTAGTCGTCGTAAATTCGTCGTGATTCAATACCAGTCTTTTGCCGCGAAAAGCCGGCGCCATGTATGAGCAACCCATTGAGAAACTGCGATGACTCGCAGTCGAAGATTGAATGAATATTCTTGGAGTAAAAAAAACATGAATCTGTCAGAAACTAAAAGCTGAACGCCGCAATGAAAGCCTAGTTCTTCCTAGTTAGCAATTCGTTGTGTTGAATTCCTGTACATATTACAGGAAGACTGTTATGAGTGGGATGAGGAAACTGGACATGATCAATTGTGAACACCAAGGCCCTCTTATCGCAGATATTGCAGCGCTTGTGTTTTCCTTTCTTGACGTTCCAGACAAGCAAACAGCAGCTCAAGTTTGTCGTTTTTGGTACAAGGTTTTGTATTTACCGTCACTTTGGCGCGATGTTACAGTAATTCTTCCACTGGAGTGTTCTGAAGTCCTGGTAAAAAGTCTGCACAGGCGTAAAATAACACGAGTGAACTGTCCCAGGGCCAACGGTACAGATTTGTCAATTCTTTTCTCCAATTTGCCGGAGATTACTCACCTTAATTTAGGAGGTTGCCCTCAAGTGACTGAGTCACTTCTCAAAAGAGAAATTCCTAAATTGCATGAGCTGCAACATCTCTCTTTCAGGAGATGTGGGAGGTTGTCTGACAGTGTTTTAGAAGCATGCGGTCCTCACCTTAAGAAGCTCAATAGTTTCACGTTAGAAGACTGTGATAACATAACTGAAGCTGGATTTAAAAGTTTTGTCAAGCATCTGGGTAATCTTGAGGTGTTGGACTTGACATGGTGTGAGGGACTTGCAGATGGGTGTCTGAAGACACTAGCACAGTGCTGTCCTAAAGTGTCTCGCCTCAGTTTGCGGGGCTGTGACTGGGTGACAGTGCTTGGTGTTCGTTATGTGGCAGAAAATCTCAAAGACTTGACAGCCCTTGATTTGAAGTGGAGTCATGGAATAAATGATGTAGCGTTGGAACTAGTGGCCAAGAACCTCCCTGATGTAGTGTTTTTAGATGTGAAAGATTGTCCTTTTGTGACCAGTGATGGCATTAAGCATGTGACAAAATATTTGTCCAAAATAAAGCACCTGTCATTTGGTGGTGGTGATCACATGCATTTTGCAAACTCCATTCAAGACATCGAGGTCATGTTCCTGGATATTGCACAGTTGACGGAGCTCAGGTGTTTAGCATTTGATTTCTGTGACGGAATCAGTGATTCTGCAATGCACACTCTGATAAAAAGTCTCCCAAGCTTGAAAGTGCTTGATGTAGGATACGTTGAAACTATCAGTGACAATACTGCAGATCTGATTGGCTCCCATTTGCAGAAACTGGAATCGTTATCGCTGAGCAGCCAGAAACTGGCAGATAGAGGTGTTGCCACAATTGCCAGTAAGTTGACGCAGTTGAAATCACTTGACCTGCGGAACTGTGAAATAAGCAACAATGGAATGGGAAGAATGGCTCCATTTCTGAGAAATTTGAATTGCTTGATTTTATCTTCCCATTCCAAGCTCACAAATGTGGGAGTCAAGTACATCGCAAACTTTGTGAAGAATCTCACAAGTCTTGATTTGATGGATTGTTGTGGTGTGACAAATGCCGGCGTGGGAATTATTGCTTTCAACTTGACTCAGTTACAGCAGTTGAATCTGTCCTACTGCAAGCGTGTTTCCAACCCAGGTACAAACACAACAGTAGATTAGTTACACATATTTAGAAGTCTGCAGCTGACGAGTTTATATTGCGCTACAGACAAAATTTGTTCAGTTTGACTTAACAAGGGTTCTTGTTCAAAAAAATTAATATTCTCAGTTTTGAACATGGTTACTGCAAATTTATTTCCCCTTTGAGTTTGTGAATGAACATGACAAAATTGTCTTGCTTGTATGACAGTAGCCATAGGTCAAGCCTCAGTTGTTTGAAGAGTGGATAACATTATCCAGTGTAGACTCGTAAATGGTTTGAACCCAGGAGTCATGTCATAACCAAGTGAAGTACGATCATCTGGGTGAGTGTAGTCCTGTGAAGGCCTTTTTGTGGTGACATTGACTGACGCTTCGACAACCTGAGCGGAAGTCATTATCAGAGTGAAGTGATATGTGTAACGTCAGGATATCATGGTATAAGTACTTTTGACTCTGGTGATGACTTCTGCTCAGGTTTTCGAAATGTCAGTCAATGTCATTACAAACAGTTCTTCTCAGGACTACACTCACCCGGAGGATCATACTTCACTTAGTTATGATTATCCAGTGGCAAATAAGTCACTATCCAGCTGATAAATATTACTCTCAATTCATTTTATCTGCTGAGAGCAACTCATCTGCTTGATAAAAGTATCCTCTCTTTAAACAACTGGAGCCAAAGCAACATTACCATGAAGTGTTTTGCCTCTGTTTGGATAATTATGCAAAATTGCTTTTGGTAGAGTACCCATTCTTTAAATGATGGAGAGGTGCAAGGATCTGTGGCTTTCAATTTTCGAGGTTTTGGTAAAAGTTTGTGCATCATGTTAGGGTATTGTTCAGATATGAAAACAGTGTTTGGAGTGGCGTTTGGACAATAACCACTACACTGTACTATGATAATCAGAATTGCAAAGTTGAACCTGAAATAAGTGTCTCAAACCATAGTTAGAACTGCGAAAGGAAACATTTTTGCTAAATAACAAAACAATGTGCAACAGTATGACTTAAATTTATATGATTCCTTCTTTCAGCAGCTGCTGTAACACCAACAGCAATGTTTATTTTAAAAGCGTAAAAAATTCTACAAGGGGCAGTAATTATTTTAAAAGCATACAAAATCCTACTAGGGGCGGTAAATGGTGAATTGAGGACTTTTTTCTCTACAAGCCTGAGGCTTTTTAAGTCTTGAAAAAAGCACTTGAGATAAGGAAACAGTATCACAAAAAAAATTGAGACTAAAATTTGACTAAATTTTTTTTATTATTATGCCTATTTTTAAAAGACCATTCCCTTCCCCTCTGCTTGTGATTGTTCTGTTCTGGTCATAGGCTTTAAAAGTGTTTGGTATCAGCTCACATATCTTTTACTTATAATGCCCAGAATGATATCTTGGTGAAGCTCAATGATCATAGAAAGACTGTTTGTTGTGACATTGACTGATGTTTCAAGAACCAGAGCAGAAGTCAGTCCCTTGACTCTGATGATGACGTCCACTCATGTTGTCAAAATTAATAGTGTTACCACAAACAGTTCTTATTTTAACTCACCCAGACGAGCATGATTCACCAAATTCTGATATGACTGCTGGACTCAAACCATGTATAAATAACATCTTAAATCTGAACTATTTTCTTTTTTGTAGGTGTTTGTGATGTTGGAAAATATTTGAAAGAGCTAAGACAACTGACTTTAGACCATACCAAGGTCACTGACAGAGGATTTGTGTATGTGAGTAGACATCTTCCCAAGCTGGTTTCTCTTGGTGTTGAGGGATGCAAAATATCAGACAAAGGTCTGATAAAAGCCACACAATCTCTCTCAAATCTAGAAGAGCTTGATCTTGGCTCAGATCTGATCACAGATGCAGGAATTCAACAAGCCATTGTGCACTTGAAAGGCTTGACGGATATGACACTAACAGGCTGCATGACGATCACTGACGCAAGCCTTGAGACAATTATCAAGGGTATGCCTTGTTTGACACATCTGGGAATTGAAGGCTGCCTTAACATCTCAGAAGAAGTTGTGGACAGACTCAGAGAAGTTGCAAAGTCAGCCATCAGCTTCTTTTGAAGGTTTCATGGAGATTCACAGCAGGCATTACCTGTTAGCATGAAGACAAAACATTCGTTGAAACATCCTCTTATCTAGCTTGTGTTAAGTAACACCTATTTAGTGTAACAGGCTATATTTTTGGGCTCCTCTGCCTATTGTTATGTTTGTGTGCATTGTAAAATTACAAACAGAAGATTTGTTGTTGTTAAAGTAATACCCCTCTGAAAACTGACAGAGAATGATAATAATATTGTTCATGTATTTCCTACGGTTATAGTAAACCACACACTTGATCTTTGTGATCAAACTTCTCACTTTTAGAAAACAGTGGAGCATTTTTCATGGGGCAGATTTCTCTTTCTTGCTAGAATGTGAAAAAGAGCAAAATTAATGACTTTGTTAAAAAAATAACTTTACAGCAATTTAGGTTGATGGTTGAACAAATGTATGCCCTGAACTTATCTATTCAAGATAATTATTAGTTTTGTCATAGTGCCAAAAGAGTTCTTCACTTTTTTGATATTCTTCTTTTTTTTAGGGTGGTATTTAATGAGGAAGGAGGTACAATGTTAAAAAACACCATAAAAGAACTTTATTTTATTTTCAAAGCATAACCACCATTTTCCTAAAAACAATTATCCCAACAAATTGTTTGAATCTGCAGTTGGTTTTAAACAAACCATAATTATGATTGTGCATTTTTGTTTCCCCTGTACTCTTTGAATAAGTACTACTTGAGAGTGTAAGTGCTTTACATTATCATAGATGTCATGCTGTCATTGAGGATTGCAGTACTTATTGATGCTACATGTAGCTCAAAGTCGTGTTTTTGCTTTTTTCATTTATGCATTTTCATGAGAGTGCAGTTAAGGAAAGAGTGACTCTAGCAGGTCAATACAGTACACTAGACTGTCTGGCCTGATCTCAGAAAGTTCAACTAATCCAGGCTCAAAGCAGTTGTGGATACTGTCTTGAAGTTCCAGTATTTTTGCCTTAATTTTTTGGGCATAGGCAGACCACTTGCTTGCCCACACAAAAAGTGAAAAAATCACAATAACTTCAGGCATGCATTCTCAAGAGTCAGATGTTTATTGACACAGTGAACCGGACACAACAAGATCTATGTGACCATTTGCTTTCCCAGAAAAAAAACAAACACAAAGAAATGCACTAGAATCTGTTGAGGTATTTATTCGAAACAATAATTATTATTATCACAGGTGTTTGTTGACTAATTGAGAGGGACTGCATTTGGAATAAGATCATGAAGAACTGGACTCACAATATCTGGGCTGCATTGAATGTCAGTGAAATACAATACAATTCCCCTTCCAAATGACATTTTTCTTCAAAATCTATTTAGTCTGGGGAGGGGATGGGCGGGGCTTTTCCTATAATATTTTTTCTAGCAACATTGTCACATTTCATTGGTTTTGGATTTTCTTTATATTTTAGATATTTTTTGTATGGTCTACAATTCAAGTCAATCAATTTAGTCCAGTTGGACAATTTTCAGGGCTTTTGAAGAAATCAGAATGTCAAAGGTGGAGGATCCCAGATGACATCTGTTCAGTAGCCTGCGAAGCAGTTGATTCCTTGCCAAACGCTGTGCTGGGAGATCGAGAAAGTGAGCGGGCGAACGAGCGTGACACAGGAGTCAACAAGCATGACACTGGGTGAGCAAAAAAAGTGGGAAGAAGCGGGGAGGGGGTGGGCGAAGCAGTCGATTCCTTGCCAAATGCTGCGCTGGGAGATCGAGGAAGCGAGCGGACGAACTAGCGTGACACAGGAGTTAACAAGCGTGACACTGGGTGAGCAAAAAAAATATGGGAAGAAGCGGGGAGGGGGGGCGAAGGAATCACCAGGAGTCAATCCCACTTAACAATCCCACACAGTTCGCCCACGAACAGGGAGAAATGACGCATTTTGATTGGATTGTAGCCAGTATATCAGAAATTTGACAGTTCACGCATAAACATGACGAACTGAGGAATCTTTCGAATTTTCAGTTCAGGAAATGTCGAATGATCTTTCACAAAAAAGCGAACGTATTCGTCTGAAACTGGAACAAGAGGCCTGTAATTTTACCAACTGATTTTGTTAAAAGCGCCATCAGATACTTGTGAGAGTGAAGGAGAAATTTTCATAAGAATCTATCTGGATACCTGTGTTCTCATGATCTGTCCACTTCAGAGCTTGATTGAAGTTAGAAAAATCGCGAAAGTGCTACAACAACTAGAAGTTATATTTTGAAATGACGTTTTCGTTACCATCGACGTGAAGTGTGCGTGGCAAAAAAACTCGACCCGCTGTCGAACAGAATAACACAAACAACAACAACAGTGATCTCAGTGATTTTTCTCGTTTTGTAAGGATCGTCAGTTTGAATTTGTTGAATTTTTTTCAGGATGTGAACAAGTACTGGTGTGTTTAAAGCTTATGCACATGTCATCGGCTTCCCCGTGGGGTCGACTACCAGGGAGATATGTGGGGGAATACAAGGAGATGGATAGGATTATTTGCCCGAGGGTAGGGGAAAATCTTGACATTGTTTTACGATCAAAGATTAGGGCATGGAGAAATTCTCAAGTTTGAAAAGGACGTCATGGGGATTTTCAGCGAGAGACACCTCACCCAGGGGACTTTGTCTTGAGAGATTCCCCGACCCCCGGGAAATTCCTCAAGTTTTTCTTGACTGATTTTACAATCCCCCTGGTCAGCCCGGGGTCGACCCCACAGGGAAGCCGATGACATGTGCATTATCTTTTGTTGAATAACAGAAATTAGTTACAGTTTTGTTTTCACTCACCAAACCGGGCGATTGATTGATATTTTCACTCGCCCGTGAGTTAACTTCTTCCATTGGAAATTCTATCGCTTGAATCATGGATCGTAAAAAGTCTTTTTAAGATCCATGCTCCGCTATCGCTAAATGCTAAAACTCATAATGCACATGTCATTGGCTTCCCCGTGGGGTCGACCCCCAGGCCTACCAGGGAGATATGTGGGGGAATATAAGGAGATGGATGGGATACTTTGCCCGAGGGTGGGGGAAAATCTTGACATTGTTTTACGATCAAAGATTAGGGGTGGGGGAATTCACAAGTTTGAAAAGCTCTGCTCCGAGAGGTTTTCCTCCGGTTTTCCCATCTCCCCAAAAACCAACATTTGATTTGATTTCATTTGATTTGAGTTGAGTTGATTTAATTTGACTTTATTTGTTTCTGTATTTTTGCTCAGCCCCACTAGCCTTTGTGCTATATAAATACTACCAAGGGTAAATAAAGGTTATTATTATTATTATTATTATTGTTATTATTATTATTAAAAGGATGTCACGGGGATTTTCAGCTGAGAGACACCTCACCCAGGGGACTTTGTCTTGAGAGATTCCCCGACCCCCCGGGAAATTCCTCAAGTTTGCTTGACTGATTTTACAATCCCCCTGGTTAGCCCGGGGGTCGACCCCACGGGGAAGCCGATGACATGTGCATAAATTCCCTTTCGCTGTCACTAAATACTCCTTCTTTATTGCCTTCAAAACTCATTTGCTATCGCTAAATGATACTCCTTTGGGCAAAGCTAACCAAAAAGGAAAGGACTATCAAATCCCTGCCAGAATTCAGAGCGATGATACAAAAGAAAGATTTATCAACAGAAGTCAATGGATGTGGAAGACAATGTTATCTCTGCACAACTTAGTGCATAAATGTCTTAAAATAGTGTTAATAATTTTGATTGTAGTAAACTTAATAGATTTGTAAAGATTGAAATAGTAATTGTGAATGCATCTATTCTTAGGGATTATACTAAAATTAACTATTATTAATTAATTAATTAATATTTTACTCAATATTTTAATCAGTATTAATCAATTATTTTAATTAATATTTTATCAAATTTGTAACATACGTGTGTTAGTGTCCCCAATTAGTGCCTTGGCGCTAGAATGACTAGACACTGAAATAAAGGATGTGTACGTATGTCCCTTGTTCGCAAAATTTACTGTCAAAAAGATTTGCCAGAGGGATTGGTTCTAATTTGACAGTTGGCGTCCCAAGGGAGCGCGGCATTTCTCTGGGCGTTCAGTAAAATGTGTGGGATTGACTGCAGGCGATTCCTTCGCCCCCCACCCCCTCCCCGCTTCTTCCCAATTTTTTTGCTCAATCGTCTGTTTGCTTGCTCTATCCCCCCGCACAGCATTTGGCAAGGAATCAACTGCTTTGCAGGCTATCTGTTCAGAAGTAATGACATCATTCCCATGTCAATGTCATGTCATACATGTCATTACCCCCGTTGCAGACTTCAAAGGAGACAGCTTTGGATGTATTATCGACCCTCCAACTATTGCTGTTGTAGCTTTAATGGCATTGAAGTTACACATAATGTGCCCCTCCCCATTCAAAAGAAAGCCTGGGCAAGGGAATAAAAATGATTGGGTTTTTACCAGTGATAAGATTCTTTCAGAAGTACATTAAAGTTGGGAAGATAACAAGTACTCACACTGGTGTTGTTTATTTGAGATCAGTGTGAAATTGAATTCCAAGCTAATCAACAGAAATCCCTAACTGGTTTTAAGTTTGTGCTGGGTTCAGTCTGAGAACAGTGAATGTAATTAGGATTAGCATTTATTTAAGATGTATACTAGAAAATGTAGTAGAATCTCTGGCTATCAATTGTGTGTGGTTTAGCCCCCAAAGTTTGATGCTGTTTTTCAAAGCTTTATAGCATTTTGTTTTGTTCTGCTGCTGGGCATTTAAGAATTCTCACAATTCCATATTACAATATTATTACCTGTGTAGACAACCAGATAAATATTTAAAAGTTATATATTGTATTAGACAATAAGTTTATTGTTACAAAGATTTTCATGAAGTTAATAAAGTAAATATTTCGCAAAAATTTACAGCAGACCAAGCAATGGATCTCTGACCTTCAAACTGTACTCTTAAGGGCACTTGTTTGCCAGCTGTGATCAAAAGTACTGTAGGTCTGCATTTGGGTGCAGATTTTTACAAGTCCAGCAATGTGGCATGGACAATCATCTGCCATCGTCACCATCACTGTCTTTATACAGGAAGTTTGAACACCAGGCCCCAGCTGTTCAAAGAGCAGATAACTTTATCCATCAGTAGATAACATACTGTTCAGCAGATAAAATGCACCACAACTAATGCAATTTTAGAAAGCAACTTACTCACCTCATTTGTGCAAAGACCAGATACTATCATCCAGTGGGTATTCAGTGGATATGTGTGTATTATAGAGTACCTTTTGTCGGATGGATAGTCACTGACTTACCTACGGGATAACATTGTGAACTGGGGCCTGATCAATAAAGTTATTCGCACTTTGAACAACTAGGAGCTGACTTTGACTTTCTCTTTACTTTCACATTAAAAACACAACTCAAGGTCAGCTTTTATGACAACACTTTATTCACAAACATTGTTTGCAGTCACCAAGAATTCTAGTGAAATACTGAAGTAATTGCACAACATGTCTTGAAGGCATGAAGATAACATCATGGCACCAACTTTCAAAGTCCCTGGGTAATTGACTCTATGAAAACAAAAAAACATGTTGGTTTTAGGGAACTTTCACTGGCACTCACAAAATTAATCATGTTACAATTGGGAAGGCCAATACATACTTGCTTCAGAAGCTTGCTTGCCACCTTCCCATTTAACAGTCTTCATTATTGATTCCTCACGCTTCAGTGCTTCTGCTCGCAAGTCTGGCTTTAGACATCTCCTGACAAGCCTTGCACAGATGGTAGAAAAGTTAAGATAACTGAAAAAATAAAAACATGAGTGAACTGAGTGTTATGGGATCTCATCCACAAATTTTGAAACTTTGTAACTCGTTTGAGGTAGTTTACCAAATCAAACTCATTACATACATGACCAACTTAAGCAGATATTATTTAGCTAAACAAAACTGCACAAACAAAGGCTGTTTATAGCTACCAGTATTTAAGATCAGAATGAGCTGACCTCATTTGAATTATTTCTATTTTACAGCAAGATAAAATGTCGGCACTTCTGAATGTGCTTATTCTATATTGCACCATTACTACCCATCCAATTAATGGCGTGGCAAGGGAATTAAAATGGCTAATGGTGCACACTTTTACAAGAATGTCTGATCATAATGTATTTAATCACTGATTAAGTATGAGAGGGGGTTGTGACAAAGCTAAAAGCTTTGTCTTTGCCCAATGGTCAGGACTGCTAGAATCAGCAGAATATTCTCCAAAACAAGCTTCAACCAAGCTCTACCACTTTTTCAGTGGCAAGATTCTTTTTTTGACGAAGGATTATTTTTATAAGGCCCAAAATTAAGTGTGCATAATCAGAAATCTATGTGGACCTCATGCCCGAGACACTCTACCGGTGTGCAACAATAACAACAACCATTACTATAAATAGATTTCATTATTTTTGTTTGAAATACCCTTCCTAGCGACCTATTTGAATCCTCCAAAAGCCCCATGAGTGCACACCTCGCGAGGCAATATCATTCAGTTGGCATATCATAAAAAACTATGCTCGTTTCTCTTAAGTAACCAACACAGAACAATCGGTACGGATGTAACTGACTTCCTAATGTCTTCTAAGCTGCGTATTTTCCTAAAAGAAAGCAGTAATTTTAACCTTAATCCCGCTTGTCTCCAATACGACACCATCTTGAACTTTCGTCCTTCTATAGCGCCTGACCCAACAGCGAAAGCCGCTGTTGTAAAATACTACAGGCGCACTGGATAAACTGGGCCATGCGTAGTTGTGTGGGAAGAAATGGCAGTTCTGTAATGGCAGGCCAGCAGGTTACTGAAGGTTAGTGGTCTGCAGACTCTGTTAACTGCGATTAAAAATCCTTGTAAAATTGTGTGAACTTACAGCTTACCTGTATGTTCCTATGCTGCAGATTTGAAAGCATTTGAGCGAAGGCTCACGGAGTATGTGTCCTGTTTAGGTCCCCAGACTGGAAAATGGAGACGTAAGTTTTTAATTAGAGCACATGTGTTCTGCATGATCTAAATTTGCTTTCTTCAGATGATTTCAGAGTTGCATTATTTCTGGCCATCCGCTGACGTAGCTAAAACAAACTGAGCGTAAAACCGGTACTATTTATTTCAGTGCATAATCCAGTATACTTGCGTTAAACAGGTGTGAAGTTATGTGCCCGTACTTCACACCTGTTTTAATTAAGCTTTATTAAATTAATTAAGCCCAAACTTATGAATCATTGGCTTATGGACCAGCTTGTTTCATACCTCAAACCTCTTGCTGATCAGCGGTCTCATATGGTCGAGAATTTGCACTGTGAATAAACTTCCTTGGTTTCTGCAATATGTAAGCTAAAATTTAAGTTGCAGAAACTGACACTCTCTCGTAGTGTAGTAAATTGGATTTGGTCTCAATAATCCTGTTGGTATTACAGTGTAAATAAAAACTACGTGAGCATTTTCTGGGTTGCCCATCAAAGTTAAATTAAAGTAGAAAAGTAAAGTTGGACTTTGACCCTGAATTGCCCAAACCTTGACCCAGTTTCTGTGGCATTAAGGGTCCTACAACTCCCACCAGGATGGCATGCTAGTCCATTATAGGGCTACCCTTGTGGTATGTTGCCATAAGTACTCAATTACAAAGGGCATGGAGAACCAAATCAACTCAACTGCCATCTTGTACTACCATGTCATGGTCAACATCAAAAGGCTTGATCATGTGTCTAACAAGTGTATTTATAAAATGACATCAGCTAGCACATTCATTCAGCAAGTTCACACAAGGAAGTTGAGCCTTCTGGCCACATTCTCAGTATTCCTGAGGATGAACCAGCCAGGCTGTATGCTCTTTATACCCATCTCACGGTAAGTGCAGACCAGGGCAACAGAAGACTTACTATCTGCAATACATCCAGCAACTAATGGACGACAACTGTGTCTCTCTCCTGACCAAATAGCCAGCCTTGATAGGGGTAAGAGCAACTGGAGGAAGCACTCAGTCGCCTGTGCTGCAGCCTGGTTGATGATGATTATGATGTTATGATGAAAATGATATGATGGCTCATTTACACCAGTGGGTGCAGAGAGACAGTGTGAAGTATAGTTTCCCATCTAAGGAAACAACATTGGTAGTATTTCAAAGATTGACTTGGGTAGCCTCAAACCAGCACCTACTTGCACCTCTGATCAAAAGTTCGACATGCTGACCATTACAACATGATGTTACCTTAATAAAAAGGGTTCACTGTTGTTTGATTTGCACTGTCAGTAATTTGAGCAAATTTTATTTGTCTCGGCAGTTATCCTTGTTATCTCATCAGTTGCTACTGCTGCCGGCGCTTGGGGATTAATCACAGATAATCAACATGTGAGTATTTGTGTGGAAAATTACATCTTTTCATTTCATTCTTCAGCATAGAATTGTACAAGGTTCAATACAACTGTAACAAGATTACCACAGGTTGTGGTCTGATAAATTATGCTAGCAACTGCTCATGTACACAGGAAGCAGATGTAGTCCAGCAGACACCACAATCAGGGATCTGCAGCTATAGTGACCTTTGGCTTACAGTGGTGATTATATTGCCGTGAACACCTAAAATATGTCTGGAATGTTAATTGTGTTCTAACCAATCACAGGCGAGATCTTCAAACCACAGAAACCACAGGCAACGAACGGTCACGGAACAAATTATTTTCGTTTTGTTTAACATGTTTAAAGATAGAAGCTGTCTTATTAGGAATTTAAAACACCACTGCTCCCCAAGATCAATGCTGAGGAGTGCATTCAGCACCTCGTTCGATTTTAGAAAGAAAAATTTAGAAGCCAACGCGACGCGACGATGACCAGCTTTCCATGTAACGACATAATGAACAATCGTGTATTCTTAGAAATACAAATTTTCAGATATGCATTCAACAATATAAAGCCGTTGGGTTGTAACATGCGAGTTTACGGACATTTACGGAGATTCTTTTGGTAAGAAGAACTGCGATCGGAGATAATCATGTTTTTTTTTCTTTTGCGCGCAAAATGTGCTAATAATCGCATCCAAAGGGGACTTAAAATCTTCTTGGCTAAATCCCCTCATAACTAGTTTCCTACAGCATGTAATCCCCCTGATATCAAATGCATAATGCCTTCAGAGAAAAAGCAAAATTATATTTTGGAAGGAATACCGAAAATTGGGCTGTTAACTTTGCGCGATGTGTCAATCATTCCATAGATGTTGAATTTGGTCGGTGGTTTTCCAGCTTGCGATCTTGCGATCAAACTTCTGCCGGCACAGTAGTTCAAAGGTTTAATCGTTAGCGCACGTAAATCCAATCCCCTTGTTCTACAAAAAAATATTAGCGAGGATTATGTTATCAGAAACGAAAACATCAACAAGAACAACTCTCGAATTTCAACTTTATTATTAGGTACCAAAAAAAAGAATAAAATTACCAAAATAGTAAATCTCCCTGACCTAACAAAAAAGTGTTAACGCTTGCTGCAATAGCCGCGAAGCGATGGGAATCAGAAAATTCTAGCGGCTTACCTTGCAACATTGTAACTTGTGATCAGGCGTAACTACCGACTTCGATCGTTACAAAAAGTTTGAAAATTCCCACGCCAAACCGTCGTGTGCGTCGGCCCGGCACTCTGGCTTTGTAATTTATTTCAAAATCGTTCAAACTTGTATTCTTCGCTATAATAGCACACACTGTAAACAAACAGGAAGGAAAAGCAATTGTTTACTTGTAAAGAGACTGAATGTTAAAACAAAACGAAAATAATTTGTTCCGTGACAGATAGGAAACCGTTCGTTGCCTGTGGTTTCTGTGGTTTGAAGATCTCGCCTGTGATTGGTTACAACCACAATTAACATTCCAGACATATTTTAGGTGTTCACGGCAATACAATCACCGCTGTAAAATGTACCTATCCCTAAAATATTTTTTTCGCTAAGATAAACCTTTGCACCTGTTTGAAACACATTGTGCCTTTTTGCGCATTTTTAAACCAAACCTTGTCCCATCATCATCTGTCACACGACCGAGCTAATAAGAGGTGTGGGTCTATACCTGATTTGATGTCACAAACTGCTTTGCATGCATATTTACAAAGACTTAACATGATGCAAATCAGTTTGTAATGTCAAATCAGGAATAGACCCATGCCCCTCACTAGCTCAGTCTTGTGACAGATGATAACTAGATTTTGTAACTTAAATAGCCCATAAAAAGTCAAGGTTTGGTTTAAAAAAGGCACAATGCATTTTGAACAGGTGCAAAGGACTGGTTTATTTTGGAGAAAAAATGTTTTGGTGATAGGTACACTTTAAAACTGAATTAAAAACCCCAAGCAGTCTACCCTTGCTAGACCTCATTACCATTCAAAGTGCTGTAAAGTGCAGTGCTGTTGTCAATGCAAGTTTTCTTGTTTGGGTTCACAATTCCACATTACTTCAACTTCAACTTTATTTCAGTAAAGCAATGATCTTTCAATAGACTGGCCTGCAAAATAGCAATTGCTAATGTAGGCGGCCCAGCGGAAAAAAAGAAATTAAAATGATAAGAAAAGAAAGGAAGGAATAATATTTTAAGTTACAATAATTCATGTTTTTATCATTGTTTTATTTTAATTACCATTGCATCTAAGGAAAAAATGAAAACTAAATTTACGGAGAGCGGAAAGCATATAATTTATACAATATGAATTACTTAATTGTTGAACCAACTTTTTTAATTATCAATGGCGTCGCAATATAGTCATTTTCTCTTTTTAAAATATTGGAAAGCAATTTGTGAAGTACTTTGATGAATTCCTTTTTAGGAAGATCTCTAATATGACAAGGTATCTCATTCCAAAGTTTTACGCCAAAACGAGACAAGGAGTTTTTGTGTGTTTCCAGCTTTGAGCCTTAACGGGAAAGTTGCCAGAAGTAGATGATCGTGTATTGTATGAATGAATTGTTGAGGTTTTTTCAAATGAATTTAAGAGATTTGGTGGTGTATGGTTGTTGTTGATGTCATGCATTAGACGAACCGCAGACTTATAACACATAAATGTCACTGGTAATATATCAGCGTCGATAAATAGAGGTATTGCATGTTCACATATGTCCATAAAATACATCATGCGAAGCACTTTCTTTTGGAGAATTAGAATTTTACTGAGGGAAGTCTTGGAAGCTTGACCCCTGACAGCAAGACCATAGTTTAGGTGGGGGTGGATTAATGTTTGGTAAATGTATAAAAGTATATGACAAGGTATGGAGTGCCATAATTTTGAAATAAGTCCAATAGTTTTACTTACTGGTTTTTGCCATAATAGCATTAATATGATATTTCCAAGTAAGTTTTTTATCAATCAACACACCAAGATATTTAATATAAGTTTTTCACTCCAGAGTAACATTTCTATTTTTCTTGTTATCAAATATGTAGAGGTTCGGTTGGTAAGTGACTCTGATTTGATGGACAATTTGAAACAAATGCTGGCAGAACATTCTCAAAATGATGCCCATGGTACATTGTGTAACACCAGACAGCTGGACATATCAGTTCACATTGAAGTCCCCAGTACACTTGCTAACAAATGTCTTGTTAATTTTTTGCAGCATCCATCATTGCTGCAGTATCTGTTTCACCACAAGTTATTCACAATTAGTTGCTGTAATTTACTCATTCTATTTATACTTGGAATTCATAGACGGGTTATGGCTCCTCACATGTATCCTTTACTGCTTCAAAACAATATACAAATTAAATAAAATACATTATTTATGAGAATAATTCATGAAAATGTGCACTGCTTGTAAAAAAAACAATGTTGGTAAATTGATTTGTTGAACATCTTTGACTGATCAAAGAATTTTAGCAAGAACAAGAGTTGTTTTAGAGGATTACAACATGTCTTGTGATGATGTGAGTAATTGTTTCAGTCTTTCTTGTTTTTGATAATCTAAGACAGGCTGATTTCAAAAGAAGTCAACAAACTAATGTTTTGTGAGGACTGTCACAAACTCTCATCTCAATGCAATGTAATTTCCAAACACAGCCACTGCTTTGGCCATATGAGACTGCATTGGCTGTATAATTGTCTTTTAACTGGGTACCTCCATGGAAAAACTCTCGTCTCTTAGTTAGCCCTGGAGAGCAGTTTTTCTTGGACCACTTAATATTGTCTTGTAAAGGAAGGGATAATTTAGTAATTTGTCTGATGTGAATTCAATTCCCTTTTTGAGATTTTATTTAGTGAGTGACATGGCCATACATACCTGTTGCAGTAAGCTATTTCTTAGTTATAATAAAATGATTATTGAAATTTTGGGCAGGATTTCAAATGTCAATTGACAGTCAAATGTATTGGATAAATTTCCAATCAAAATATAAAACTACTATTATGATCATATGTTGTTGTGTTTTTTTAATAATAATAAGCAGAAATCAAATGAAGAATGATCCTCGCAGTTATGAACGCAATTTATGCAATTGCGAAAAGAAGCCTGAAAAAAAATTCACGACTTAAACGGGGTTTGAACCCGTGACCTCGCGATTACCAGTGCGATGCTCTAACCAACTGAGCTATGAAGCCACTGACGTTGGGAGCAGGTCAATTGTGGGTTCATATGTTCCCGTGAAAGAAATGAGTGTGAATGATATATGAAATGAATCATACATGAACTGCGGAAATGAAATCAAATGAAGAATGATCCTCGCAGTTATGAACGCAATTTATGCAATTGCGAAAAGAAGCCTGAAAAAAATTCAGGACTTCAACGGGGTTTGAACCCGTGACCTCGCGATTACCGGTGCGATGCTCTAACCAACTGAGCTATGAAGCCACTTTTCATTTGATTTCATTTCCGCAGTTCATATATGATTCATTTCATATATCATTCACACTCATTTCTTTCACGGGAACATATGAACCCACAATTGACCTGCAGTTCATATATGATTCATTTCATATATCATTCACACTCATTTCTTTCACGGGAACATATGAACCCACAATTGACCTGCTCCCAACGTCAGTGGCTTCATAGCTCAGTTGGTTAGAGCATCGCACCGGTAATCGCGAGGTCACGGGTTCAAACCCCGTTGAAGTCCTGAATTTTTTTTTTCAGGCTTCTTTTCGCAATTGCATAAATTGCGTTCATAACTGCGAGGATCATTCTTCATTTGATTTCATTTCCGCAGTTCATGTATGATTCATTTCATATATCATTCACAATAAGCAGAAATGTTTTACATTTTAATGCTATTTATTTTGTCCACAGCTGAAATTCCTCAACACTTAACTTTTCTTTTTTTTAACATTGCAGAAGGGAAGACTTATTTTAAGACCAAGGCCAACGTGACAAAAGCTGAAAAAACCTGGTTCTCACAGGCGACAGAATCACAAGAAAAATCACAATAGGAGGCACAAGCGTACACATAAACACTAATTTGAAAACAATACAAGCTTCCAAGGACAGTGGGGGCTTATATGAACTCCTGTGCTTCAATTTCTGTCTCAAGTGAAAACTAGGCTAAGATATGGTTTTTGGGGGTGCCGGTATATAGGGTGACAAAATTTAAGAATGAATACCATTACAGTGAAGGCTGTCTTTAGCAGCCAGTGGCCTGCTATTATTTGGAAGTTTTAGACACAGTAGTGGCAATGGCAGTTTGAACACCCCAAAACGGTACTTCAGTTCTCAATGTTCGTCATATCTCAGAGATAAAATTTGAAATGATGCTGAGAAACTATGTCAAAATGCATAATATTTAGGGGCCTGGGGCCGGTTCCTGAAAGGTGTAATAACTCTATTCCAGGGATAAAATTAATCTACTTTATTCCAGGAATACCTTTTTGGAATAAGGAATATTTATCCCTGGAATAGAGTTATTACACCTTTCAGGAACCGGCCGCTGGTGTGCCTTTCTCAATACTTCCAAACACATTTCGGACCCAAAAATTACCAGTATGTTATGTGCACTAGGTTCATTACCAGAAATTCAATTTTTATATTTTTAATAATCTCTTAACAAAGCACGCCATAAAATTGAAAACATTAGGCTAGTTTTCCCAAAAAGCTAGTACTAATCAAGAGATAACCGACAAGAAAACAACTTCTCAGGACTGAAATGCTTTCCAGAATTTTGGGAAATGCATGCCTGGGACTTTTTTGAAATATGGAATTGTAAGATGCACTTCAGTTGTAATAAGCCTTTGAGAACTTTCCAGAGACTTAGAAGATTTGGTTTCATGGTCCATAGTACCTCATTTCAGGTCTGTGTCACAATAATACAGCAACACAAATAGGATATAGCATCATGCACAGCATGCAAAATTTATCTCAACTTTATTACTGTTATAAAGAGCTAGTATATTAACATTGGAGAGTGATATGTATTTTGGTTATGGTTGCCTGGCATATGTATTTCTTATTAGTTGGAAGATGCATTGGTGTCTTTCACATTCATGTGTGGGTTGGGTGGGTGGGTGGGTGGGTGAGATCAAATATGGACTGATAGCAGCTACCAGAGGCGCCTTTACAGGCTGACGTCCAATCTCACCCTAGAGAAGATTTGTAAACCGCCATGAGACTGTGATATGTGTGGTATATAAATGTGTTACCCGTTCTTGTAAGTTGGACAATACTGCAGGAATGCCTGTAACATTTTAAGTGAAACACAAGAATACCTAAAGCGTTCAAAAAAGTAGGGCTTGGTCACCTTTTAGGAAAAAAGCCCCTGCAAAGTATGCGACTAGATTCCCATGTGGTTTTTCAAGAGAAATGCTTCTGGCAGCCAGGGTATGTAGTGCCCAAAACCTGGACCCGCTTTTAAAAAACTGTATTAGGTTGTCTACAAAATGAAGTTGCCACTTTTGAGTTTCTGGAGGGTCCGTGTTAGCAAAGGTGTTTTTGTAGCCGTTTATCGTTGTTTCGTTGAATTGAGACATTTATTTCACGAAGTGCTTCAATAAAATTGACTGTCAATCGCGAATAAGATTATGTGTTTTTGGTGGTTGAAATTTGTTAATAGCCTGGTTTTGCTTCACTCTGTGATTGGTTGAAAAAACTCGCACCACTTTCTAAACCAATGAGAAGCAAAACTAAAACCAATCGTGATTTGCACGCGCGCATTCTCCCGCGATTTGCGTCGGCTACGTGTAATTGCTTTGAAATGTCATTGGTTCATTGCAGTTTGCGTCTTTTGTGATTGGCCTGAGTAATTATTTTGGTCTTGGGTTTACGACACTCGAAGCAAGATCCGTGTGGACAAGTACATAAGTTGAAATACTGTTGATCCTCTGTAAGCACACATCGTGAAGCTGAGGAGAACTTCTCAAAGCAGCCACTCAGCCACGGTGCTAGCCACATGCAAACACTAAATTCTATCGTACCATAAGCGGGCCCCTCAATTATTATGGCCCCGGGGATATCTTCTTGAGCTGGATCGACGGGTAGAACACCTTTCACGTTTTGCTATTAATTAACAACAGCCCACCACCAAAAAAGGATACGGAAAGTGTTAATGCGGGCGACTAAAATCAGAGATTCTAGAGAGGTGGAAATTTACATAAACGGCACCTAAAGGAGCGATGAATGATTTACACTCTGGGGGACGTCCGATTGGAAGGGATACCTCCCCCTCAACTTTTCTGCTCCACTGACTTTACCCATCGCATCCCCGCTATCTATCAAGGGAGGATCCCATGGGGTATTCAACATTATCTTGTCGTTAACAGATTAATTGGAGTAGGACTCATATTAAACTACTCTTCTTCTATGGGTCTACGGTCAGGAGGGACACCCCATCCATCATTTTGCGTGAAAAGGCCCTTGGCTTATTTCGCAGACACTTTAAGAAAGGGCTTAGATGTTCACTTCTTATGTCAAAATCCACATTCGTGTAAAGGAGACAATCAAACGTTATTGGTTTTTATTCAAGCCGAATTTTTGAACCCAAGACTAAAAGCACCCATGACCCTATGATATACTGTAGCTTTAATCAATGTATTTCCTATTTCTAAAAAAATATATATGCAAATGAACTTTAGTGGTCACACGATCTGGCTGGTTGAGAGCCGTGTTCCTATTGGTTCTTAAAAAGAAAATTATTTGTGTGTGTATGTTTTTATGAAGTTAATTAGCCAAAGAACGTTAGAAAAACCGGAAACAGCCTGGAAGGCGCAACAGTTTCAGTCCATGGTATTAAGCCCAACTTCTTTTCAAACAATTAACCCAAAGTTACGTGAGTGATTACCATTCAAGTTAAATATTTTTAACGTATTGTTTGAGAAAACGTAATAGTCAGATGTAGCGGGAATGAAGATTGTGAAGTGATGCAAAAGATATATTTTTCCAAGAAATTTGTGACGTCGGAGTACTAACAAGTTGTGAATTTATGACGAGTCACGCCGATTGCTGCAAAACGTGAGTGTGAATAAATGACGTCTTCGTTGCCTCGCTGAAGAGCAGTTTTGCCTTTGAAGACCAACTTTAGTACCAATAAATGAAGAGATCCACCAAAGAAAACGCCCTTAGCATGACTTCTCGTTGGTGAGTAAGTAGTCTAAGCACATTTTGATTTTACTTGCACCTTACTGCGCACTATTAGTATTAATTAGATTTATTGTAATTCTATTAAATTTTAGATCTCTTCCAGATTTTTAATTAGATTTTGGGCTGCGCCTCGCATGGGATACTTTTTCCCTTTCGCGCAATCCCTTTTGGTCTTTTCATTTCATTTCTACTATTGATTTACTATATACTGTATGTATGTATTTACTTTTGCGACCAATAAAGTTGATAGACTTATTTAAGTTGATAGACTGAATTGTTGTCGGAATGTTATGAGCAGTTTGTACACGGGTCGAGTGTTGAACATGGATATTACTAAGTGTTCTAGGACCCTTCTAGATATTAATTTCATATCTCTGAACTCTTGAGTAGCAAAGAAAGCAATGTGGTTGTACTAGAAATTTACCCAAAATAACTTAGGTCGAAGTTCCTTGATGAGTGCAAGGCTCTTGGTGTTGCAATGAAAACGTAAAGCTTAGTGTGGGATGTGGCTGGAGTGACAAGGATACTTCACAAATTAATGTGATCAAGTAAGCTGAAGCCACTCTAAGCAATAAGGGCACTAAGCACTACTCCCTAGTACATCGCAAGGGAAAAATGCTGAAATCAGCCATGTCACTGATGCTCTACAAGCCAACAACTATCCCTCTTCCGTTATTTCTAACAATTTAAAGCAAAAATTTTCCAAACCGCCCACACACGCCATCCCCACGCCCGAAGAATTGGTTTGCATGTTTTTCAAATGGGCTGCGGCGCCTCAAGAGAATCCTAACAGTTTTGCTGTCCTTCCCTTCACCAATGGTGTCACGCAACCACTAACTAGAATTCTTCGGAAACACGACATTAAAGTTGTAAATAAGCCCTTCAAGACCTTGCAACAAGAACTTCCTTCTCCCAAATTCAGGCCATCTATTGAACATCAACCGAATGTGATTTATAAAATACCCTGTGCTGATTGTGATTGGTGTTATGTCGGTGAAATCGGCCGGTGTTTTGAAACCCGTAAGAAAGAACATATTAGGAATGTCAAAACATGTGCTAATGGATCAAACATTGCGAAACATGCATGGTCATTCAACCATCGCATAGATTTTGATAATTCCAGTGTTATTGACAAAGGCTCTTTTCGTATTAGAAAAATTTGGGAGGCTTGGCACACCTCTGGTACCACTAGCATGCTGACAATAATTCCAAGCCGATTCCAAACCAGTACAGCATTCTTTTTAAACAATAGTAATTGTTTAATTTATGCATTTTTACCTTGCTTTTGTCTTCTTATCATTTTTATCTCGCCTTTTCTTGCATATATTTTATCATTTCGCGTTCCATTTTCATCCGTCGAAGACTGTAGATTGACAGCCGAAAGCTCAAGTTCTTTTTAAAAACGTTTTAGCCAGTGAAAGTTTTTAGTAATTTCATTCTGTCTTATCCTGGCTGCGCTTCAATCTTTAAAAAATAACATGTAAATTGAACGGACAAATGAATACCACTTTATTGTGAGAATCCGAAAGTTGTAGTCGCTTTAACCTGCGATCAGGCCCAATTGAAGCATCGCTCTTATGTCCTTTTATGTCGGCACTCGCTACAATTGGGCCTGATACAAACTCTCACGTGAGTCTGTGGCTTCGTCCAGAATTTGGACGAAATCTGATTGGCTGATTCAATAACCGGAAGTCACTAAGAGGCGTGTTCGCGAGGCTCTCGCGAAATTCTTTCGCGACTGAGCCGCCATTACGGACAATGAGTAATCTCAAGTTCTTTTTAGTTTTATAACACAAAACAACAGAGCCTTTCTATTTTCATGTAAATTAGCGGAGAGGGAAAAGTTTATTAGCTTTGCTTTTGATGTACATACTGGAATCACTTTAAAGATTCGCGGAATGATCTTCA
The DNA here is from genome assembly GCA_016490735.1 of Pachyseris speciosa. Lineage (NCBI taxonomy): Eukaryota > Metazoa > Cnidaria > Anthozoa > Scleractinia > Pachyseridae > Pachyseris > Pachyseris speciosa. Next base: position 173,397 of record JAEMWC010000607.1, read on the forward strand.
TGAAGAATGATGAGACGAAGCGTTCTGACGAGTTCCCTCTGTTATTCCTCTATTTCGAACATCATCTTTAATTTCGTGTTTGTGAAAGCCTGACGACGGTATAAAGACTTGGAAGCTGGCTGGTTTGTATTCAAGAACAATTCAACGAGAAGCAAGACACATCGAAGCTCAGCTGATAAGTACAAGATCATAGACACGTTGGTTTCAGTGTTAGGATGCGAGAGTACATCTATTCTATGGACAAACATTTTGAAAGCTTAATGTAAGTTCTTTTAAATTTGTTTTTTACCATTCTTTTACGGCCGCAAAGTTAATAAATTATCATTTGCATGTAGGTTCGCCTCTGGAACAACAACTAAACACTGTTGGGTAATTCACACCACCAAAAATAAAGTTTTTCTTATTAGGGAGTAATAAAATACGTGTCTTGATATGAAAAAAAAAAAAAAACATAAATAGCAGAATGACTGGCCATAGAAAGAGTTCGATGGAAGGGCTTTAGGAACTTCACAGTGGACGTCAGTCTCTCCAGATTAAATTTAAGCTTCAATTGAATATTTGTCAATTTTTACACTTAACAAAATTTCGTGAGGAGAACATAAAAGTGCCAGTTATCTTGTTGATAGTAATACATTTAACTCAGAAAAACCAGAGAATTATTTGAAACCCCAGCGTAAATTGTAGCAAGAGAAATCTACAATAGAATAGAGGAAATAAATTGAATAGAGCTTAGAGGAGTACATTGTTGTTGTTGTTGTTGTTGTTGAATGACAAGGTCATTGACATCCTCCACAAAAATGTATAACATGACTGAACTCCCATTGCAAAAATTCTCATTGCAAGGTGCAGTAGTTTGAAATGCACCACAAAGACTGTTATACTACATAAGCAGTACAGACCTTTGTTGAGTTAATGAGAGATTAACCTGATGAAAGCTAGATGTCCTTATAGTTACTCCTCCTGTACCAAGTTGTTTCTCCATTCAGTTGATGAATTACAGAATAACAGCATACTGCCCACCACTGGACTGCTGAGGAACAGGTCGCTGGTTTGAATCCCAGATCAAACCATGGTGTTAATTAAAATAATTGTTTGGATCAAGCTGGCTGGGTTCTCAACATCTGTCTCAGGTCAGATGATCAGGTCATTGGTTAGTGAGATTATAGTCTACAGTATTGGCCTTTTCACCCTCACACGTAATTTAAACATGAAGGGTACATAAAAGAACCTACATACTTGATGAAAAGAGTAGGTGGCATAGTTCCCGAATTCTGTGCTCTGTCTTAACATACATCTCAGGGTCAAGGTTGGGTGGTAGACCAACCACCTGTTCCCAGAGGCCTTATGACTGACTGATAACATAGCAAATATCTCTCAAGGGAATGTGCCACCCTCTGAGCTGATCTTTTTGGGATTTTTCCCAATAGTGATTTCAGAACAATTTTCAGTGAAAAATTTAGGTGTTGCATTTGGAAATCCAATGGCTTGTTTCCCTTTTTCCCCTCACTGTTAAAAACCTTTTGGCAAGAAGATGCTTGGCTTCCCCCTTAGAGAGGAGTGCTAATACCTAGGCAAAAAAATGCAAGAGTAAATAGGTGTATTTAGAGTGCTGGTAATTATATTCCATCAGAAGAACAAGCTTAAAGCATCTAAAAAGCCTCGCAGCATCCCCTTCCCTTATTGCATCATTTAGATTAAAAATAAAGAAACCAAACTGCAGTCTAGTGGTGTGTTAATTGTAGATGAAATCTTCTTTGGTATTTTCATTTGCAATGTCTTTATCATTTTGATGGTATTTGTGGATAACCATGTTTAGTGGTCTCATGCCTGTACACAGTAGATAAATTGGGTAATCCATATATTTACTACTACTGTTTCTTCTCAGTCATGGTCAGCTGCAAAGAAAACAATGGGTTGGAATTATCCAATTGCCCTTCAGGCTAGTTGATTCTACATTTCACTGAATCAATGATCACAGGTTCATGCTACACTTAAAAATTTCAGATATTATTCCAGTGGATAACTAGCCAACCAGCTATACATGTAAATACCTCTCATTCACTGAATAAAGTTATGTATCAAATCATGAAGCCTCTGATAAACAGCTAAAAAAGTGATTAATAAAAATGGCTCCTTAGAGAGCCAAGCACTTGAGGAAAAATCGTATTTTTGGTATCCCAGTGAATGAATTCAATAACAGTGCACCACCACAATGCAGCTTTTTAGTGATGCTGCAAAATTTGTTTTATAGATTAAATTACATTAAAAGAATACAACAAGGCCGGCCTGCATTTATTCATTTGTTCAAATTAAAGGTAAGCGAGCTTCAAAAGCTAAAACTTAATAAACGAGTGAACGGCAAAATCCCGTTTTTCCACAACTCAAATAGAACAACACTCTCGACTCTACTAAAAAAATTCTTTACTATTGTATTTCGAGGGGAAGACGAGAAAAACATCGACAATAGTAATTCACCTGATCTTCCTTCAGCCGAATCATCAGTGGTGCTTTACTACCCACAAAAAGATATCAGCATCACATAGTCATTGGAAACACATATCGTCTTTCCCAGCGTTTATAAAATTTGTTATGTGCGCTTACTTTGGGACCAAAACCGCAACTTTTCCCCAACAACAATGAATGATGTAGGACAAGACGTTCCCAAAACGAAAATGGCGTCTTCTTCATTCCACATCACTTCACGCGCGAGAGCTCGCGAGTATCGCGTAACGGAAGTAATTTTGATTGGCTGATTTTGAAACATGTCAATCAATCAAAAAAGTGGGCGGTAGACGTTCCGTGGAAGACTTGTATCAGGCTCTATTTTTCGTTTCGCCTTTGCCGCGGGAAAGGTTTACCATAGAAACGAAAATAGAGCCTGATCGCAGGTTATAGTCGCTTTGAATTGCTCTGAAATACCTCAAAGGGAGAAAAGACGACTTAATAATAGTGGTTTGGAGAGCTTTGTTTACTATTGAAGGGTCCGTTTTTTAGTATGCCTGGAGGCAATACAAATGGCACGTAAAAAATAAAAACCAAACGTTACGGTTATCTAGCTCGTACAAAAGAGCAATGTACGATCTCGAGCGCATTTTTTTCTGATTTTTTTGTGTGTATCTGTTGAACATAAGCTTAACTAATAATGTCGTTTGTTTATTTTGTTCTTAGATTTGGAGGAATAATATGGCGCATTAACGCAAGCAAGATTCAAGTCAGAAAAAACGAATGAAGGTCAAAGATATAAGCATATCTTAAATGTCAAATTTCACACAAATTCCAAGAAAAATGTTGGCTTTGTTTGAAGTATACCGGTCCACATTAGAGTAAAGTTTAAACGGCGAAATTAAAGAAAAGCGGTTGGAGTTTAACTTGATCAGCGAAACTGACTGCAAATAATGGTAAACTGACCATTTTCAATTCTTGGAATTTCCGCTATTCATAAGCCACTATTTTCGTTGAAACTTACATTGGAAATTTCTCTTGTTAGAAAAACTTCATTTTCCTTCTATCGTTGCTCCCTAAAAGGGCTTTTCAGCACCAATATTGCAATTTAAAATAAAACAATGCAGATCAAATATATTAACATTATTACTTAATATTCCGGCTCTTAAAATAATCTTCAGCTAAGTTAAATATAATAATTAAGAACGAATATATTAACATACTTTACTTAAAATTCTCTAAATATACACCGTTTGAATGTATCTAAACTAGTTAAGAGCGAATGTTACCAATGGTCAAACATTTGGTGGCAACTGCTGAAAAATCAATTTCGCCCATATTTCAAAGTTAAGTAGGCCTCAATGGGAAACAAATCACTGCACACTTTGTTTGGCTGAAGATCGATTTATTGTCGAGAAAATCGATAATAACCGAATTCCGTCAAAATGCTGCTTTTGGTGCTCAAAATTTAAGACGAATCTCGGAACTTCGCGTCACCAAATGAAACAACCTAGACAAATAAAAACTACTAACTCTTGAAAAACAACATCAAAACATAATTTAACAACAATTTGAGCTATTCTTGTCCAATTTTTTTCAAAATCTAATTAAATTTATCCGATCTACTTTTAACTCGATTAAAAATAGATCAAAAGTAGCCCCTTATTTAACTATGTGCAACACAATATAATTGACTGAGAATGAGCCTTTTGAAAGGAGAAGTGTAGTTCTTTTCGTTCTCCAAAGGATTTTTTGGGGAAATGATTGAGAGCGATTTAATCAAATTTAGAAGTTGGACAAAATGCGCTGATTCGAAGGTGCCGTTAATTAGTCGAAAATGTGCACACACACACGCAAACTCATTTTTTTCGCATTTTAAGTCCAATCTACAACTTATTTAACATAATATCCTCTTACCTTCATATTGTTGTATCAAAGAAGATGGCTGCAGTCCTAAAATTGTCACATCGTTCACGCAAAAGCAGTATAACTTGGCAGGATATAGCGCAACGCCTCCTGATCATGAGCTGTTTACAAACGGGTTTAGCTAAAACAAGGAATCCGGAATCCGGAATACGGAATACGGAATACGAAATCCGGAATACGGAATGTAAAGAAGTTTGGTAGAAAATTTTGACAAAGGTTGAAGTCGCTTTGGTAGTAATGTGGTCAACAATTGTATGATGACTTAGCCTAAGTTTTGCAGCAATCAAGCCCGTGAAGTTTATTCTAGGGCAGCATTTTAATACTTTGGTTTTGCTTTTAATAAACCGCCTGATTCCTTTAAAACACACAGCTTTCAATTACACCACAACGATACTAATCAATGTTTTGTGCATTTTGAAAATTTTAAATTCAAATCATTTTAATTAAAAGCACCTTCTCTTATTCTTTTTGTCGATGAAAAGTATTAGCCCTGTCCACAAGTTGACGGCAACTTTTTGAACAACTTTCGATTTTCGATCAACCTTTTTTGATTTCGAGCAACTGTTTTTCCGTTTTCAATGTTTTGTTATTGATTTCAGTTAGATCTTTATAAAAAAAAAAGAGCTATTTTTTTGCTTATTATTTTAAACGCTTCGTGACCAAAAAGCAGAGGAAAATCACTTTGCATATCTTGACTTAATTGCGCGTGGGAACGCTTACGCCTGATTGGTCATTGTCTGTTGCTCCATGCTGGAATGTTTAGGAACTGTATCGGCGCGTACATTTCAGGTTGTCGAGTGGCCGTCGATAAAATTAGGAACATGGAACATTCCGGAACATCACGGTACATTCCGGAACAGCTCCAAAAGACGAAGAAAGATCACTTTAAAAAACTAACTTTAAATATACAGAAAAAAATAAACTAACACGAAATAAATATAATCCGAGAGATTAATTGGAGAAAAAAAGAAGACAAAAAATATTTATTCCTCACCTCCCCCCCCCCCCCCCCCCCCCCAAGAAAAAGACGTTTATAAATGCCCCATCTGGAAGTGATAGCTTTGGGGCTGGGTGAGGATTGTTTTAGCGCTTTCGTTTGCTTACAACATTTTCACCCTCATACAGTTGTACCGTCTTCTGTCATTGCTCTATTTTCAAAAAAACCTGAGTCAGTATGGTGCCCAATATACCTTGAAACTTTTATATAGGAACCTTGAGCAAAATCTGCTTGCTCTCCACTTCTGATTGGTTAAGGATATCTACAACAACTGAAGACTCGGTCAGGCCTACTTTTACAGTAGGCGATAAACGTGGTTAATCTGCTCCAAGAAAGATTTTCTTCCCAATAGCAATGCTTCTCACTCCGTTTTTGCAGCGAGGGCTGCACTGCATGGGCCTGTTTGTTTCTTAAGGTTAAACATGTACGGGGCTAGTGTAAAATCTCGCGGATCAGCTCTTTAAGTTGCATTTAATGATCCTGCATACGGTCTTTCTTAATAGTTATCCCTAGATCCCTCCACATCGACTCAACTGGAAAGAATAAACCAAGTCCCAGACTAAGACTTCACTCCTGTCACCTACCTCCTCCTGTAAGACATCTATCGTCTTCTTCGGTTCTTTTAACCCTCTTATTAATTATTAATTCCAGTTTCTAGATTCCGGATTCCGGATTCCAGGTTCCGGATTCCGGATTCCGGATTCCGGATTCCGCATTCCGCATTCCGCATTCCGGATTGATTATTTCGCATTCCGGATTCCGGATACCGGATTCCAGATTTTAGGTAAACCCTTTACAAGGCGTGTTTCGGGTTCCTCTGTTCTCATTTCGTTGAAAAGGAGGCAGCAATTACTTCACATACGAGATCTTTGTTTAAATATTAGTCTTTAACCGAAAAGTGAACCAAATGCAAGCGGAATGTCGCTAGTTCAGGGACATGTAGCGTTTATTTCCAGCTTTGGAGTTTTTTATGGGGCTTACGATAAACTATGCATCGTTTGGTTCACGACCAAGTCAGCTGGGGCGTGGGTCTATTCCCCGGTTGACGTCACAAACTGTTATGCATGCATGTTTACAAAGACGTACCGCGATGAAAATCAGTTTGTGACGTTAACTGGGGAAAAGGCCCACGCTCCTTACTAGCTTGATCGTGTCACAGGTGACGGCTAGATTTCGTAACTTTTACAGCATATAAAAAGTCGAGATTTGGTTAAAAAAAATTAAAGACGCAATGCATTTCGAATGGTTGCAAAGATTAATTTTAACGAGAAAATATTTCGGTGTTAGGGAAACTTTAAGACCAAAATCTGCGATTTTCCCTACCCTATTTATAACTAACGATTATAAATTGAAAGTTTTACTCACCATCCAGTGTGTCAGCCATCAGACGCGACGAATGAATACGCCTACAGAACAGCTGACCAGGAGCATTTAAAAAAGACAAGATGGCAGAGATTGCGCTCAATCGATTCACAACAACCAAGCTTTCGTAATTTTTTTTTCAAGGTATTTATTTGAGGATAGTCCATTTAGGTAGTCCATTTTTGGTAGTCCATTTCGGTAGTCATGGGAGGTCAGTGAAATGTACCTACCCTTTCAAACTTCCTGTTCTCTTACTTTTCTTTGATCGTATATTATTTTAGAATGAATTACAGTCAAAGAAATTGAGAGGGTGGTTTTACAGTAACCGCTAACACCAAACTGAGCGTCTATAAAAACACTGTTTGCTTGCTTTGTGGAAGAAGGAACCGCTTGGGATGACCGTTACCTTGAATAAAGGTAAGGATTTTTCCAAAATCAGAAAACGAACCGAAAGAGATGGTGCTTATCTTTTTCAATTCTGTTACCCGCTATCGTTTTACCTTGACGAGAGACTGGAGGCTGCGGTGGTAAGAAAATTTCCCACGTTTCGTTTATACATTTTTTTTTATCCGTTGATTAATTGATTTATAAGTGTATTTTTCAAGAAACTGATATATTAAATTTATTTGTTTTCTCTTTACTTTCATATTAATTTCCATTGGGAAGGATTGTTTGTTTGATTGATTGATTGATTGATTGATTGATTGATCGACTGATGTTCCGGAATTCTCAGGAATGGTCTCTCGTAGTGTTACTCCCTTTATCGACGCCCGTCAATTGGCAGCAGAAATTCGTTCAAAACTGGCATTTCAATTTAATAATAGAGATAATAATAGAGAGAATAATAGAGAGAAAATAACATGTAAACACTGTCAACTGCGTTTTCATATGGATGTCTGCTGCTCGTTCAAAGCTATAGTTGGAGGAAACTGTGGTTTCGACAGACGATCCAGAAAACACGAAACGGTAATTATACCTCTACTAGCCCTATTCAAAGCGGATTGATAACCATTCAAACAGTTTCGGTTTTTCCGGGCCAAAAGACGAAGTTGACCTAATCCTCACCCGAGCAGTCATATTCTCTCTTCCTGTCAACATGCATTTTATGACAATATGTCCCTCGCATCGTGAAAAGCTTGGTTTGGGGTGGACGAGAGACGCTAGTACGAGGTGCAGAGTTCCATCTGAAATATCAAATCATGGCAAAAGTGATAGAACCTGGCCAAAGTGTGATAGAGGAATAGGGAAACGTGATTCTCAAATCATACTAAAGAGAACAGGAGTGTTTCTTCAAGTTGGCTCAGGTGAACTGACTTTTTGCATGCTTATCTATTCAACTCCCATGAAATTTATTTTGGTTTCCTACAAATTGCATAATTAACTTCTGGCAGCTCTTGATTTCCTTCAGGTATTTGCGCAACATGTCGAAATACCCTACGGGCCCTCGTTACAGATAAGAAAGAAGCAATTACTGTAACTTCACCATCTGTCGCCATCCAGGCCGTTAATGTTGCTGAACAGATGGAAATGCTTACTCTGGTAAGCTTTGACCACATTTCTTAACTTGCAGTGTGCGTGCCAATGACATACACGCCGGGTTCAGAAAGACTATTCTCAGAAACTTGTCCCAGGATCTAGACCCCTTTTGCATATGTGTATACCAGGAGGCTGGTTACAGGACTTCAATGCAAAAAATATAATGAGGACTGCAAATAGCAGGATTTTTCTCCCGCTTAACAGCGAAAAAAACTTACAGCACTGGCGGTGAAGACGTTGAAAGACATGAGGCAAACACAGAGAAAGACATCCAAGAGCTGACTGAGGATGTCATGAAGACTTTTGCTCTGCAAAATCCAATCATGTTTGACAAATACAACATTTGTGAAATCGTGTGCCAGTCCTGACTATCAAAATTTTCCGTAGGGATGCTCCGGGAGATTTGTACCGCGCATGAGCTAGACGTATCTTCAATAACCACCAAGCGCAAGCCGCCCTATATGGGTATTTTTCAAGAATTAGTTGGAAAGTGTGGTTGTAAAAGCATGAACTAAATGTCTAATGCAAATCAGACTTGAATTCCTGACCTACGAAAAGATCAGTTCCTGCTTCGTATATTTAAAACTCGACCTAAGTTCCCCAAGCCACGTGTTTCACAGTCCAATGTTCAATTTTTGCGCAGATGTCACGGATTTCAGTAGATTAATTAGCGTTTTATGTGTCCCTGAACTAGCGACATTCCGCTTGTATTTCGTTCGCTGTTCGATATTTAAGCAAAGATCTTATGTGAAGTAATGGGAACAGAAAAACGTCGAATCAAAAACCTTGAAATACGCGTTGTAAACAGCTCATGATCAGGAGGCGTTGCGCTATATCCTGCCAAGTTATATTGCTTTTGCGTGAACGATGTAACAATTTTAGGACTGCAGCCGTCTTCTTTGATACAACAACATGAAGGTAAGAGGATATTATGTTAAATAAGTTGTAAATTGGACTTAATTGAAATGCGAAAAAATTGAGTTTGCGTGTGTGTGTACATTTTCGACTAATTAACGGCACCCTCAAATCAGCGCATTTTGTCCAACTTCTAAATTTGATTAAATCGCTCTCAATCATTTCCCCAAAAAATCCTTTGGAGAACGCAAAGAACTACACTTCTCCTTCCAAAAGGCTCATTCTCAGTCAATTATATTGTGTAGCACATAGTTAAATAAGGGGCTACTTTTGACCTATTTTTAACCAAGTTAAAAGTAGATAAGATAAATTTAATTAGATATTGTAAATAAATGGACAAGAATTGCTCACATTGCTGTCAACGTATGTTTCAATGTTGTTTTTCAAGATTTGATAGTTTTTATTGGTCCAGGTTGTTATATTTGCTTGAGCGAAGCTTCGAGATTCGTGTGACATTGTGAGCACCAAAAGCGGCATTTTGATGTAATTCAGTTATTATCGATTTTCTCGAAAATAAATCGATATTCAGCCAAACAAGGTATGTAGTGATTTGTTTCACTCCAAGGCCTACCTAACTTGAGAATATGAGACGAATTGATTTTTTGGCTGTTGCCACCATATTTTGAAAACGTTCGATTTTTGGCCACATTTGCTCTTAAAGTCCTCAGATCGTTGCTTAATCCATTCCAGATTTTAACGCCTCTATAGGCAAAGCGACGCTGTCCAGTTACCAAGCGGCAACGAGGAATATTTAAATTACACTCGAACCTCGATCATCCGGACCTCGATTATCCGGATTTCTCGATTATCCGGACTTGCTTAGCTGGTCCCAGTTTTACATGACTATTAATTAGGCATGTTTAAGATCCCTTCTTTTCCTTCAATTAAGTAATGAAACTCCTGTTCAAATTGAATTTGTTTCTCTTCAAAACACAAATCTGTACATGAGCTCACAGGCACCGTGCGAATGCAATGCATTTCTCTGAGCTCTGATTTGCTCGGATGTTCTTTGTTGCTAAGTAAAATTTGACGCTCCATTTGTTAAATCATACAGTTTTATTTTCTAGCTCATTAATATTCATATTTTCGATTATCTGGACTCTCGATTATCCGGACTCTTCAGCTCAGTCCCGACGAGTCCGGATAATTGAGGTTTGACTGTATTTACAAAACGCGTTACCCTAGTGCATACAGAGGATCTCATTTGCAGCTGGTCACATAAATATTTAGGCGCGAGATTGTTCAGGCATTTAATTGCCATCACTGCATCATTGATCTTTAGTCTATCGATCTTTTACCTTGAGCATTCCCAGTGACTTAATACCTTCCCTGATGTGATCGAATTTTCTAAGTCCCAGAATAATTATCGCGGCAAAATTTTGCACCAATTGGAGTTTATGCATATTAGTCTTAGATGTATTTGCCCACACTGACGAGCAATAGTGAATACAAAGCTTTTTATGAGTAACAAGAGGCTACAATTAGCCTAAACTCGGGCTTGCAAAAAACAGTATTTGTATCCCTAATTTAGCGCTAAACAAAAGAATAGAGAGAAGTCCGTCTTTCTTACATCGGACGCATTGCGCTTAGCTTGTGTTGGAGTCTATTTCTTTAGACCCCTATCAACATATATCCCTCTAAAATTACAAAATTCGTCTCGGTCCATAAACACGCAAAAAAAAGAACGAGGCCAATATCCCGCCATCCTGACCTCACGCTTGGCCAATAACCGATATATCACATTTGTATTGCGCATTTTCTATGCAATATTCAAATGCGCATTACAACACTGGCCGGGGACTTTGCCAGACTGCTTATAACGCAGTTTACAATTAATGAAGTTGAGTTTTGAGTGCCCCCGTAATGTCAATATTAAATTAAGACAGACACTAGGGGTGATCACTGCCAGAGTTTTGTTACGGCCCTAGTGGTTTCTTTTACGTCCCACAGAATCAGAGAATTATGAAGAGTGTTGAGACGGGGCCTACGGTTTATCGTCCTTATCCGAGAAGACTAGAAAGTCTAACAATGACCTCTAGGCCACAGAGGTTCATCGTAATGTAATACGATAAAAATAGTGTGTTGATTCCAAAAAGAACTAAGCACACTTGTTTTCACTTCGACGGATAACTGTTTGAGAAAGGAAACGCGGCGAACGATGTAGGATTTTTTCGCATAAACGTTAATGGCGTCTCGGTGAAATGTGAGGAGAAAAATAATCAGCAGAGTGAAACTGTTTACAAATACAGGGTCATTTGAAACATAAGAAAGGATCGTTTCTGCGGTAATACTTTCATGACTACCATCACGAATATAGTGATTTCCCGTTAACTTTCTTAATAGCGGAGCTCCGGCGGCGCCGCCAAGCGGAGCACCATGGTTAAGAAAATATGGTAACCCATCTGCTCGAGAAAATTTGGTTTTGGTCACCGTACGTACGTTGTACGTACGTCGTACGTCCGCCCATCCATGTATGCGATGTGATATGTCCCATTAATTGCGTGCTGTAACCCGCGTTTTGTGAACATCGTTTTGTGTACATCTTTTGATATTGGACGTCAATGTTATGGCCAACTGACACCTGTCAAAACAAGGTATCCGCTGACCAGTGGTACGTGACATATCGCGGGTTCAAGTTAAGACCTCATCGAGGTCAGCTGTTTTTCTTTAAGTTGACCGCTGACCAGGTACTGGTTTGCGATTGGATCGCAGGCTCGAGAACGGTGTAGGACACTCAAACCAAAACGAGGCTTAATTTTTCGCGCGCTTTCTGCGGCTCGAGATTTCATATTCAGTTGGTTTCTTCATTTTGAGCACAACAACTTCATCTTCTTCGAAGTTCTCTCTTTTAATTCTCGTAAAAGGCATGAAAATCAAGAACAACTTAAAAGATACTCCGGACAGTGCATTTTCAACTGATAAAATGGAAGAGCAAACCATTTTTTTCAGGAAATTCTTAAATTTTGGATCCACTTGTATGGTGCCCGGATTGTGTGGTTGAAAAACAAAATGATTTAACGCTTCAAGGGCTTGTTCAGTTTACCGCCGCATCTTGTAGCTCACCACGAAAGTTCACTTAACAATTCACCGGCATTAATGGAGGAACGAGTAGCTCAAACTTGGTGGAAGAAGTTCTTTCTTTGGACAAGCCTTTGCTATTTTTGTAGATGCGTGTTTTTACTTTAATAATAATAAATAATAATAATAATCTTTAATACTTATAGAGCGCAGTTTCCTTGGCTAATAGATTTAATGAATATTTTACATCTGTTGGAAGTTCAGCAGCTCAGGAAGCTAATGACCTTGCTCGTGTACATAATTATCATATCAATCCCGCTATGCCAACCCTTTTGCGAACGCCTGATGATTGTCCTGACTTATTTCGATTTCACCCCGTACTGGAGAAGGATGTTGAAGGTGTAATTAAGGGCTTCTCTTCCAACAAAGCACCAGGTTGTGACAAGATTACTACCCGCGTCCTCAAGGACTGTTTGCCAGTCATAGTACCAATTAGTACAAGCATTATGAATAACTCATTTAGAACTAATTGTTTCCCGAAAGTATGGAAAATGGCTGAAGTTACTCCTGTGTTAAAGTCTGGCAACCCCGAAGATCCCTGTAATCACCGGCCCATCTCATTACTGCCAATACTATCTAAGGTGTCTGAGAGATTAGCTCACCGTCAGTTCGTTGACTACATAACCACCAACAAGAAGCTATCTAAAAATCAGAGCGGTAATCGAAAATGTCACTCGACGGAAACCGCTCTCTTACACGTAACAGATGATTTTCTCATGGCCATTGATAAGAGTGAAGTGTCCGTTGTCGTGCTACTAGACATGTCTAAGGCATTCGACAGTATCAGACATGATATTCTCCTTCAGAAGCTACAGAGTATAGGTGTTGCCTCTTCGAGCTTGGAATGGTTTCATAATTACCTCTCTGGTCGTAGCCAGAGAGTGCGCATTGGGGATGCTATCTCAGAATTCTATCTTGGGGCCCGTGTTATTTACCATCTATGTAAATGATCTCTTGTCCGTTCCAGCCCACTGCAAGTCTGTGTGCTACGTCGATGACTGTAAACTATACCTATCCTTTCGCTCAACTGACATCGCTCGCGTATCCGGTTATTTGAACGAAGATTTGAGAGAAATCTGCTGTTGGTGCTGTCAGAATTCCCTTCTAATAAACCCAGCTAAAACTAAAATCTTACTAGTTGGTGTTCCACAACTACTGCGGCAGTTGCCTCCAACGTCAATCTCACTCTTGGGAAAGGAAATAACAGCAGTCCCAGTGGCAAAGGACCTTGGAGTCTACATCGACCAGTCCTTAACATATAACGATCATATTGCTAAAACTACTTCTAACTGTATTTTCAAACTAGTACAGATCAGCAGGATTAAACACCTTTTGGACAGGAAAACTTTTGATGAACGCTTTTGTTTTTAGTACAATGTATTATTGTTCAACTGTATGGGCCAACACATGTCAAAGAAATATAAAGAAGCTTCAGCTAGTGCAGAATTTCGCTGCCCGTATCGTATTAGGTCTTAAGAAATTTGACCGCATCTCCCAAGGCATAAAATCTCTTAATTGGCTCACTGTTAAGGAGAGACTTTATTTCAACGATGCTGTAATGGTATTTAAATGTGTAAATAATTTAGTTCCTGAATATCTGACTAACAGGTTTGTTCCACGATCTCGTATTCATAGTAGGGTAACAAGATCATGTAATCTGCTCCACATCCCACGATGCCGCCTGTCCTCTGGGCAACGTGCATTCATGTATCGCGGATGCAAATTGTGGAATAACCTCCCAAAGGACTTGAAAGCAGCTGAGAATGTGAACGCCTTTAGGCTCCGCCTACTGAATGCGCTCCTTAGTGGAAATGTTGCGCATGAATGAATCGTTTCAATCTCTATTCTTGTCTAATTTTTGTATTAGTTCACCAGTGTTTTTAGCGTGTACTGGCCTTTTGTATTTATATTGTATTAGCTTTTGTTTTACTTATATATATTTTTAGGCCAATATAATATTATTATAATATTACAATAATTTAATGTAGGCTTTGTAACTGAAAAACCCAGCTTGGGAGTTGCAATAAACGTATGTATGTATGTATGTATGTATGTATGTATGTATGTATGTATGTATGTATGTATGTATGTATGTATGTATGTATGTATGTATGTATGTATGTATGTATGTATGTACGCATAACTCTAAATGAATATCATCTTATGCGCTAAATCTTATGCGCTAAATTTACAACAGTTTAAAATATAAAAAAATATATAAAAATGAAATACAACAATGATCTCAAGAATATGATTACAAGAATAAACACAAATGTAAGAATATATACAAATAATTGTGCTGACTAGTATAATAAAAGAAATTAAAATTAAAATAAAAGTAAAAGTCAATTATAAGCTATTTTGAACAGAAAAGTTTTTAACAGAGATTTAAATTTCTTAAAATCTTGTTCCTTACGAATACTCTTTGGTAAATTGTTCCATACTGTCGGGGCTGCTACACAGAATGCCCGATCTCCTAGAGTATTCCTAGGTCTTAATTGTTGGGAAAGTTAGAAACAGTCCATTGTTGGAGCGAAGTTTATATTGAGTGTTAGATCTAATGTTTATAATTTCTCTTAAATACTCTGGTGATTGTCCATAAATTGATTTGAAAGTAAGTATGGCTATCTTGAATAGTACTCTATATTTGACAGGAAGCCAGTGAAATGTTTTAAGTACTGGAGTTATATGATAGGTCCGTGGTGTATATGTTATCAACCTCGCAGCAGAGTTCTGAACGCGCTGTAATTTGTTTACATGTACCTCAGGCAGCCCATACAGAATACTATTGCAACAGTCGATTCTTCCAATCACAAAAGCATGGACAAGTTTTTCAGTTACGTCTTAAGTTAAATATTTCCGAATCTGTCTAATATTATGAATGTGGAGGTATGCAGCTCTGCAAGTTTTGTTTATATTTTCCTGCAGTGTAAGATGGTTATCTAACCATGTCCCAAGATTCTTTGCAGTAGAAACAGTAGTCACTGTAGCTTTACCAATAGTCAGATTTTGTGGGCTTATCTTCTCAAGTTGTTGTTTAGTTCCTATAATCATGAATTATGTCTTATCATCCATCATTAATTTTTAACTTGTCAATGAGCATCCATGTCCGTAATTCATCGATACACTTTTCCATTGATGCAATTGCCTGTAATTGAGAGGTGTTATTGGGTGAGAATGCAAGGTACAATTGCGTGTCATCAGCATAGGTGTGTACATCTGGTAAGTTATTGCGTATTATATGGAAGAGCTTACTGGAATAAATAGTGAACAATAACGGGCCAAGACAAGATCCTTGTTGCAGTCCAAAGCGTAGCTTGAAATCTTCTGACTGACATCCATCATAGATGATACGTTGACGTCTATCAGACAAATACGAGGAGAGCCAGGCCAAAGCCGTACCCCTTATTCCAAAGCTTGACTGAAGACGTGACAGTAAGATCTTGTGGTCCACAGTATCGAACGCAGCACTTAGGTCAAGCAATACCAACAGGGTAAGTTTCTGATTGTTCATATTCATTAATAGATCGTTGTGCACCTTCAATAATGCTGTCTCAGTGCTGTAACTTTTACGGTAAGCCGACTGTAGCTTTGGAAATAAATCAAAGCGCACTAAATGATCATGAAGTTGATTAAACACCACTCGTTCTGTAAGTTTAGAGATGAGATGAACTGTAGGACTGTAGGTTGCTTACAGGTCGTGAGTTTTTGAAGTCCGACACGCCAGATTTCTTTGCTAGTAGTGTTACTAAAGCTTGCTTCCAGTCACGTGGAAAATATCCGCTTGACAGTGATGAATTTATCATTGATTTAATGACAGGCAGAAGAACCTCAGCACAATCCATTACCAGGGGTGCTGGCATTGGGTCTAATGGGCATGACTTCTTTCTTTCTTTAGTGGATCGATGCGTATTTTCAAGTCGTAGAAAGCTCGACAACACAGGTAAGAGAGGAGAGAGAGGTCTCTCTCCTTTCTCACCGCCAGAGATCTCTGCTAGCAGGGAACGGCTAAAGATCAAACGTTTTCATCCAACATCGTGTTTGTCACACATAACGTTTGGTGGCTAAATGCATAACAATGTTTGACCAAACAGCGGACCAAGTGAGTCCAAAAAATGATTTTTGCGCATTATCGCTGAAATTTTCGACGTTATGTGGTTTATTTGGTTGCTTTTTACCGTTTGTGTATACGATATGTTTGTTGGGGTGGCTAAACGATCAAACACTTGTTCGTAATGCGAAATTTTGGATGAACATGTTTGATCGAAACTGACATGGAAAGCCATTTAATGCACTATTGTAAGATGTGGCTAAACCTTCAAACATGCTCTTCCAACGATGTTGGATGAAAATATTTGATCGTTCTTTGATTGCTAAATTTGTTTTCGAACAAACACACGCGTCGACTGTATTGTTTTCTTGTAATGTTTTGAGGTTTTTCAGTGAGCCGCGGTCAATTCCTGTTGACTGCTCTAAACATAAAATATTGACGCAAGGAACGCCATGCGGTGTTGCTCAATACCTGTAAAAAAATAATCGTGGAGCTCCGCTTTTAGGCTTGGCTAACTCTATATATTAACAAATAAGTAAGTTTACTTCTTTTTACCTTATTTAAGCAGTTACTGTAGTTATAGTAGTTAATGTAGTTGCTGTAGTTATTGTAGCTACCGTAGTTAGTGTACTTGGTGTAGTTCCTATAGTTCGTGTAGTTCATGTAGTTGGTGTAGTTAGATTAGTTGCTGTAGTTGGTATAGTTGCTGTAGTTGGTGTAGTTAGTGTAGTTAATGTAGTTGCTGTAGTTAGTGTAGTTCCCGTAGTTGGTGTAGTTGCTGTAGTTGGTAAAGTTGTAGTAGTTGGTGTAGTTAGTGTAGTTAATGTAGTTGCTGTAGTTCCTGTAGTCCCCGACATTGGTGTAGTTGGTGTAGTTGGTGTAGTTAATGTTTTTTTCTGTAGTTGGTGTAGTTGGTGTAGTTGCTGTAGTTGGTGTAGTTGCTGTAGTTGGTGTAATTGCTGTAGTTGGTGTAGTTGCTGTAGTTGTTGTAGTTACTGTAGTTGCTGTAGTTGGTGTAGTTGCTGTAGTTGCTATAGTTGCTGTAGCTGGTGTAGTTGGTGTAGTTGCTGTAGTTGGTGTAGTTGGTGTGGTTACTGTAGTTGGTGTAGTTACTGTTTTTTCTGTAGTTGGTGTAGTTGCTGTAGTTGCTGTAGTTGGTGTAGTTGCTGTAGTTGGTGTAGTTGCTGTAGTTGGTGTAGTTACTGTACTTAGTGCAGTTGGTGTAGTTGGTGTAGTTGCTGTAGTCGCTGTAGCTGGTGTGTTGGTGTAGTTGCTATAGTTACTGTAGTTGGTGTAGTTGGTGTAAATGCTATAGTTACTGTAGTTGGTGTTGTTCTTGTAGTTGTTGTAGCTAGTGTAGTTTTTTATTGAGAGTTAGCTGGTGTAGTTGCTGTAGTTGCTTTAGTTGGTGTAGTTGGTTTACTCTCTGTAGTTGGTCAAAGTTAGTGTAGTTGCTGTAGGGTAGTGTAGTTGGCGAGATTGGTGTAGTTTGTATACTTTATGTATTTCATAGTGGCCATATGTAGCAACATACAAAAACGTAACTTTAATGAGGCTGTATCTTGTTGAACTTACAATAATGGAAGCAATAAGGCCATGATTATTTTGATCGTGTTGTAGTCATAACATGGAGTTCAATATTTAGCTCGTCAGTGCTTGTTATGATAACGCTTTTAATATGTTTAATTTGAAACCTAAGGTCTACCTTACGATCTTATATCTTGGTGATCTGCTGTATTGAATTGGTAAAAACCACTTTTTCAGGAGAGGTTAACGTTTTATTAATTTAACTTCATGATTATCTGTGCTCAACGCGACAGTACATTTCTTTAGGTTATCCTAATAAGCAGTCGGCGTTTTTATTTCTGATTGTATTTCGCTTTTTTGTGGCTTCTTTGATTTCACTAATTGATCAATTTTGTAATTTATTCTTCGTCACATTCTAGTTATGTAAACTGATCAACACAGGTGTTGAAGACTCTCGTCACGTTTTCCGCATTTTTCTTGCAAGTGTTAATTCTAACAACATTAATTCGTATATTGAAAATCTGAACTGCTTCATGCGTTCAACTTCTCTGATTAAGAGAAATTCTCTCTGTGTCATAATATTCTTAAAAGTTCCTCTCCTAAACTTTGTTTCCTGCCTTTCCTCGTTTTGTATCCTCGCTCTTGGGACATAATCCGGATGGTATATTCTTCTTTTCCATTGGACGTGCTGTATCACTCAAGCAGTGTGAAACTACAGCAACAACACCGAATACAGCAACTACAGCAACTACACCAACTCAAGGAAACTACCCTAACTACAGTAACTACATTAACTACACTAACTACACGAACTACAGCAACTACAGTAACTACACCAACTACACCAACCACAGTAACTACACTAACTACACCAACTACAGCAACTACAGTAACTACAGCAACTACAGCAACTACAGCAACTACAGCAACTACACCAACTACATCAACTACACCAACTACAGCAACAACAGCAACTACAGTAACTACACCAACTACAGCAACTACAGCTACTACACCAACTACATCAACTACACCAACTACACCAACTACAGCAACAACAGCAACTACAGTAACTACACCAACTACATCAACTACACCAACTACACCAACTAAAGCAACTACAGCAACTACAGCAACTACAGCAACTACAGCAACAACAGCAACTACACCAACTACAGCAACTACAGCAACTACACCAACTAAAGCAACTACACCAACTACAGCAACTACAGCAACAACAGCAACTACAGCAACTACACCAACTACAGCAACTACAGCAACTACAGCAACTACAGCAACAACAGCAACTACACCAACTACAGCAACTACAGCAACTACACCAACTAAAGCAACTACACCAACTACGCCAACTACACCAACTACAGCAACTACAGCAACTACAGCAACTACACCAACTACAGCAACTACAGCAACTACAGCAACTACACCAACTACAGCAACTACACCAACTACAGCAACTACAGCAACAACAGCAACTACACCAACTACAGCAACTACAGCAACTACACCAACTAAAGCAACTACAGCAACTACAGCAACTACAGCAACAACAGCAACTACAGCAATCACAGCAAGTACACCAACTACAGCAACTACAGCAACTACACCAACTACAGCAACTACAGCAACAACAGCAACTACAGCAACTACGCCAACTACAGCAACTACAGCAATAACAGCAACTACACCAACTAAAGCAAGTACACCAACTACAGCAACTACAGCAATTACAGCAACTACACCAACTACACCAACTACATCAACTAAAGCAAGTACACCAACTACAGCAACTACACCAACTACAGCAACTACACCAACTACAGGAACTACAGCAACTACACCAACTACAGCACTTACACAAACTACAGCAACTACAGCAACTACACAAACTACACCAACTACACCAACTACAGCAACTGCACCAACTACAGCAACTACACCAACTACAGCAACTGCACCAACTACACCAACTACACCAACTACACCAACTGCACCAACTACACCAACTACACCAACTACACCAACTACGCCAACTACACCAACTGCACCAACTGCACCAACTGCACCAACTACAGCAACTACACCAACTACACCAACTGCACCAACTGCACCAACTACGCCAACTGCACCAACTACGCCAACTACAGCAATTACACCAACTACAGTAACTACACCAACTACAGTAACTACACCAACTACAGTAACTACACCAACTACAGCAACTACACCAACTACACCAACTGCACCAACTGCACCAACTACACCAACTACGCCAACTACACCAACTACGGCAACTACACCAACTACGCCAACTACACCAACTACACCAACGACACCAACTACAGTAACTACACCAACTACAGCAACTACACCAACTACAGGAACGACGGCAACTACACCGACTACAGCAACTACAGCAACTACACCAACTACACCAACTACAGTAACTACACCAACTACACCAACTACACCAACTACAGTAACTACACCAACTACACCAACTACACCAACTACTCTAATTACACCAACTACAGTAACTACGCCAACTACAGCAACTACAACAACTACACCAACTACAGTAACTACACCAACTACAGCAACTACACCAACTACAGCAACTACAACAACTACACCAACTACAGTAACTACACCAACTACAGTAACTACACCAACTACAGTAACTACACCAACTACAGTAACTACGCCAACTACAGCAACTACAACAACTACACCAACTACAGTAACTACACCAACTACAGTAACTTCACCAACTACACCAACTACAGAAACTACAGCAACTACATCAACTACACCAACTACAGAAACTACAGCAACTACACCAACTACAGTAACTACAACAACTACACCAACTACACCAACTACTCTAATTAAACCAACTACAGTAACTACGCCAACTACAGCAACTACAACAACTACAGCAACTACACCAACTACAGTAACTACACCAACTACAGCAACTACACCAACTACAGTAACTACACCAACTACACCAACTACATCAACTACAGTAACTACACCAACTACACCAACTACAGAAACTACAGCAACTACACCAACTACAGTAACTACACCAACTACACCAACTACACCAACTACTCTAATTACACCAACTACAGTAACTACGCCAACTACAGCAACTACAACAACTACAGCAACTACACCAACTACAGTAACTACACCAACTACAGCAACTACACCAACTACAGTAACTACACCAACTACACCAACTACACCAACTACAGTAACTACACCAACTACAGCAACTACAGCAACTACACTAACTACACCAACTGCAGTAACTACGCCAACTACACTAACTACACCAACTACACCAACTACAGCAACTACACCAACTACACCAACTACAGTAACTACACCAACTACAGTAACTACACCAACTACAGCAACTACACCAACTACAGTAACTACACCAACTACAGCAACTACACCAACTACAGGAACGACGGCAACTACACCGACTACACTAAGTACATTACCTACAATAACTACACCAACTACAGGAACTACATGAACGACACAAAGTACAGCAACTACATTAACTACTGTAACTACAGTACCTACTTAAATAAGGTAAAAAGAAGCAAACTTACTTATTTGTTATTAAGAAAGTTAACGGGAAATCGCTGTATTCGTGACGGTAGTCATGAATGTATCAACGTTTCTGCGGTCAGTTGCAAGTCACGCAAGTAAAAACTAATCGCTTATCATTCAAAAACTAATGTCCAGAAATTGAGATATTGTGGAAAAATAGTAAATAAACTACCTGTCAAAGTCTCAGGGGTGTGTGATATCCCGTACTCGAGTTACTCAACAAAATGTACATGTCAATGGAGCGGACACGGTGAAACACGGCAGTCCATCTGGAGTTAAGTTTGGTCATGTTAAAAGCTTTCTTCTCGCAGTTGAACTTGCAAACATTCGTATAGACACTTCTCTTAACATATTAGTTGTTCAGACTTCAAAGACACAAGGTGAATCGACGTTTTCCGATACGTGACAACAGGCATCATTCTTGAGGCCCTTTGATGGGGGTTTCTATGTCCCCCGTCTAAATTTCAAACCTCTACATGTCGCAATTTCGGAAGGGCCGCATGTCGCTGTCGGAATTTCATGCTCCTGGTGACACCAGGAGCCCATGGTGACACTGATGTCGATATTGCAATTTTGGAAAGTTCGGAACGTTTCTGAGGTCGTTTCCCCATCAAAATTCAGGGGGTCGTAACTTAGTGTGTTTCCACACAGAAGGCTGACAGATCGATTAAGTTTTGAAAATACGAACCCATTTTCGACATTCTCCTCTGCCCGAATGCTATCAAGGCGCTGTTTTATTTCAAGTCGCCATTGTCGTTGTCCATTTTTCTTTTATTTTTGTCGCTGTCGCCATTTCACGGGAGCGGACTTGTCGTTCGTCGTCATTTCATTTCCTACATGTCGCCGTTTCAAAGCCGTGTCGCCTGTCGGAATTTACCCTAACATGGCCTCATTCTTGCTGTTGTGAGTTGTTATCTTTAGTTAGCGCTTGCACAGAAACGCCGGAAGTGAGCTTTGTGGATGAAACTCGACAGAGAATAAAAAGAAGAACGGACGGCATTTTAAACGGCCTCGGGCGCTCTTTGAAGCCCGAGTAATAAAACTGTTGGTCTATCTAAAAGATGCTTAATTCTATTTGGATGTACTAATTGATTAAAGCAACTAGAAACTGTTTTAGTTATATGAGTATCATATGAAAAACGTTCATCGAGATAAATTCCAAGGTCCCTATAAGCACAGTGGAAACAGATGTAGGTGGTAACTGCTTAGTGAGTTGCGGTAGGCCAACAACAAGTAATTTAGTTTTGTCAGGGTTTAAAAGCAATGAATTTCTGTCACACCAATTGCAGATTCCCTGAAGGTCAGCATTTACAGTAGCTATAGCATTGTGTACATTCGAAACCGTTGAAATTTTAAATACAACTGACTATCATATACATAACACGAGACTTGACTGTGGGTAACTGAATTAATTAAACCATCGATATATATAGTGCAAAGTGCAGAATAGAGCCTTGAGGAACACCGTGTGTTAAGGGAGGCGTTTGTCATGTGAAACGGCGTCTCCGTATCGCACTCTTTGATTCCTATAAGAAAGATAATTAGAAAACCATGAAACACAATGTGATGCAAGGCCTAAACTGACTATCAAGTGCTTTAGACATGTCTAAAAGTACTAGTAAAGAAATTGATTTCTCATCCATAGCTTTAAGAAGTTCATCTGTAACGTAAATGAGGGCAGTCTCTGTTGAATTTAGTTCCTGTTGCCATTTTCGTGGATGGAGAGTTTGTTGTTTGCGGATAAGAAGTCAACGAACTGTTTATGAGCAAGCCTCTCACACACCTTGGATAGGATAAGCAAGGAAATTGGTAGATTGCTAGAAGTTAGGCTCCTCAACATTCTTGTCTGTGGGAATCGGGATGACTTCTGCAGTTTTCCATGCTTTTCTCATTCACAACACAACACAACACAAGCCGACTTTTTTTTCCAGCCTATGCAATATAAGATGTAAAAAGTGAATTTTCCAACAATATTACTCTAGTAATTACTGATACTATAGCAAGAACGCTAAATTTTTAAAGGTATGTTATCTATGTAGGAAAGTATGTCTCTATTTAAGCATCATGGTCAACTTATTGTCATAATTCTGGTCTTCGTCCTTGAACAATTTGGTCAAAGTAGACGCGGGTTCAAGACTCAAGAAAATTTGAAAGCAAATTAAATTGGCAAAATAATAACTAAACTTGGACAAAAAAACCGAAAATGGGAACTTTTTATCCTTATTTTATTATTATAGTATTCTCTTTAAAAGTCAGTTCCATTTCTTTAAGATTAGCTTCACAAAAGTGGAAAAATAATGTCCTTCGAGCCGGATTCGAACCAGCTTTAAGAGTAGATTCACAAAAGTGAAAATAATGTCCTTCGAGCCGGATTCGAACCAGTGACCTAAGGCCCTAATTTTTGGTTCCCTGTGATTCTAGGTGGTAAGATTTTTCGTCGTTCGTGTACCATTTCTGCGCCATATTGAATTACGTCATAAATGATATCGTGAGTTCAGCCTCGCTCTGTTTATTTACGCGCTGGTGAGGTTCGACGTTTGACTCAACAGGCGAACTTACATGTAACTAATTTGGGTCGACCTCGAATCTGTAAAGCACGGTTCATGTAAAGTACGGCGTTTGACACGGGCTTTGCAGACCCCAAAATATTTTTTTAACAAAACCTGATTTTCAAGTCAAATGAACTACAGGTCAGCGCACAGACTCCGTGGCGCCAGCGCGTGACGAGTAAAGAATATTAATCAAAAGCTTCCCGTAAAATCAAGTACTGTTTGTGTTGTACAACACCACGTATGTCCAGGATTGAACCCAACTGCAAATTTACGATTTTTGCCA
Source organism: Pachyseris speciosa (assembly GCA_016490735.1). Lineage (NCBI taxonomy): Eukaryota > Metazoa > Cnidaria > Anthozoa > Scleractinia > Pachyseridae > Pachyseris > Pachyseris speciosa. Next base: position 197,720 of record JAEMWC010000607.1, read on the forward strand.
TTTTTCGTTGCCCCTCTCCAGCTAGCACAGCCGCCTTGCAAATTTTACAAATTTTGCAAAAACTCGCAACCTGAACCATTTTTCGCTATTTACTATTTTTCGTTACTTCATTGTCTTCCTTCTAACCTCTTCAGCCAGCACGGCCGCCTTGCGAATTTTACAAATTTTACGAGATTAGCAAAAAATCGCAGACTGAACTATTTTTCGCTATTTACTATTTTTCGTTACTTCATTGTCTTCCTTCTAACCTCTCAGTCAGCCAGCACAGTTACTTACTTCTAACACAGCGAATTTTTGTACTTTTCGTGAAAATCGTCGTATTCGTCAAGTTCGTCGTTTTCGTCAGCCTCCTTGTGCCCCATCACTCACACTTACTTCTAACATAGCGAATTTTTGTAATTTTCGCCAAAATCGTCGTTTTCGTCAGCTCCCTTGTGCCCCTTCACTCACGCTCACTTCTAACACAGCAAGTTTTCCTAACTTTCGCCAAAATCGTCGTTTTCATCAAATTCGTTGTTTTCGTCGTTTTCGTCAGCCCCTTTGTGCCTCTTCACTCATACTCACTTCTAACACCGAATCACAACTAAATACCACCCGACAAGAAAGCACACAACCGATCACAACCCAGTTACCTCATATTAAAAACCTGTAATCGGTTTTTATTATCATCAGACTACTACTGAAATGAATACTCCAACGCATTCCTGATCTACGATTACAACTAGTTTTACTGTTATAGTATTCTAGTAAGTTGGAAGAAAATTAAATGGGCAAAATAATAACTAAAGTTGGACAAAAAACCGAAAATGGCAACATTATATCTTTATTTCACTATTATAGTATTGTCTTTGAAAGTAAATTCAATTTCTTTAAGATTAGCTTCACAAAAGTAGAAAAATAATTTCCTCCGAACCGGATTCGAACCAGCGACCTAAGGATAACTTTAGAAACACTACAACTTTAGGAATCACAAGGTGGCTCTTCATCTAGAAAATACATCTGCTTTAAAATACATCTGTTAAAAAATACAAATAAGTTACATCTACCAAAACAAAACACATCTGCTAAAAGAAAAAAAATACAAACACAATAAAATTGTGAAAGAGGTAAAATAAGTATTCCTATTCACAATGAAAAGTTTAAAAAAAGCTACATCAAGCTAAAAGGTTATCTTTGACCTTTTTCACCCAATGCATAAAAGTCATCTTACAGAACTTATTAAAGTCAATACAGTCCCTTACACATTCAGGTAAAATATTAAAGCTTTTACACGCTTCCTCTTAATAGATGTGTGATACTACTGGGATTTCAAGCTGCATAGCTGCACTGGACCTTGGACTTTGCTTGAATCCTGAACATCTCATGGAAAGGTGAACCAAACATTTGGCTTGTGTACAATTCGCGCCTCTCCAAACGTCAGGTGGAAAACGTCAGGTGGCGCCTCTCAACTCAGGTGGAAGAGCGGAGGACTGTCAGTAATGTTTCTAACGTTATCGCTGGTTCGAATCCAGCTTGAAGGACAGTATTTTTCCACTTTTGTGAAGCTAATCTTAAAGAAATTCAACTCACTTGCCAATTTAATTTGCTCCAACTTAGCTTCTGTCTTAAACATGTCATGCAAAGCTGAGGAAAAGGTTTGGCTAGTGAAACAATTGCTCTCCAAAAACCGCCGTGTTTCCTTCGATAGCTCAGTTGGTAGATTGGAGGAATGTGCGAAGCTAATCGCAAAGAAATTGAAGTCACTTTCAAAGAGAATACTATATATAATTACATAAAGATTCAAAGTTCCCATTTTCGGTTTTTCGTCCAACTTTTTATTTTCTTAGAACTTTGCTTGAGTCTTAAACATCTCATCGGGAAAGCTGAGCCAAGCATTTGGCTACTGTAAAAATTCCTCTCTAAAACGTGATTCCTTCGATAGCTCAGTTGGTAGAGCGGAGGACTGTAGTGTTTCTAATGTTATCCTTAGGTCGCTCGTTCGAATACGCCTCGAAGGATATTATTTTCCAACTTTTATGAAGGTAATCTTAAAGAAACTGAACTGACTTTCAAAGACAATATGATAATAGTGAAATAAAGATACAATGTTCCCATTTTTGGTTTTCTGCCCAACTTAAGTTATTACTTTATCCACGTAATTTTCTTCCAACTTTGCTTGAATCTTGAACAACTCATCGGGAAAGCTGTGCCAAACATTTGGCTACTGTAACAATTGCTCTCCAAAACGTTCTTCCTGCGATAGCTCAGTTGGTAGAGCGGAGGACTGTAGTGTTTCTAAAGTTATCCTTAGGTCGCTGGTTCGAATCCGGCTCGAAGGACATTATTTTTCCTTTTTTGTTAAGCTTTTCTTACAGAAATTGAACTGAAATTTAAAGACAATACTATCATAGTGAAATAAAGATACAAAGTCCCCAGTTTCGGTTTTTTGTACATTTTTAATTTAGTTATTATTTTCCGAACTTAATTTTCTTTCAACTTTGCCTCAGTCTTGAACATCTCATCGGGAAAGCTGTGCCAAACATTTTGTTACTGTAACAACTGCTCTCCAAAACGTGATACCTTCGATAGCTCAGTTGGTAGAGCGGAGGACTGTAGTGTTTCTAAAGTTATCCTTAGGTCGCTGGTTCGAATCCGGCTCGAAGGACATTATTTTTCCACTTTTGTTAAGCTAATCTCAATGAAACTGAACTGACATTCAAAGACAATGCTATAATAGTGAAATAAAGATTCGAAGTTCCCAGTTTCGGTTTTCTGTCCAACTTTAATTTAGTTAATATTTTGCCGATTTAATTTTATTTCAATTTTGCTTGAGTCTTGAACATCTCATCGGGAAAGCTGAGCCAAACATTTGGCTACTGTAACAATTGCTCTCCAAAGCGTGATTCCTTCGATACCTCAGTTGGTAGAGCGGAGGACTGTAGTGTTTCAAAAGTTATGCTTAGGTCGCTGGTTGGCATCCGGCTCGAAGGACTTTATTTTTCCACAAGTTTGTTAAGCTCATCTTAAAGAAATTGAACTGACTTTCAAAGACAATATTATAGTTCACTTCACTTTATTTCGAATATTACAATTATACAATTTAGAAAAATACACAACCCGGATGCAGCAAAGCTAATCGAGGAGGGTTGTGTAGCTTACAATGAAATTTAGCAAAATAAATTGTTAGTAATTCAAGTTAAAAATTAAATACATAAATAAATAAAAATAAAATAAATAAATAAATAGCTAAATATCTAATAAATAAATAAATAAATAAATAGGTATACACATACATTCACAGATAGCTAGTGTTTACACGAGAAGAGCAAGAACCTTTAAGACAACATAGAACATAAGGAAGTAATAATAATAGCTAGTTTGCTTAATGATAATTAGAAATTTTTAAGATTAGCGTCGAGGAATCAACATAATCATCCTCACACCGCAAGTAAGTATTGGTGAATTTTGTTTCTGAAAGGTTTTTTCCTATGCTTACGCAGGTCAGGCTTCAGGCAATTCCATAACTTAGCTCCGAAAATGGAAAACGAATTAAGTCGAATACTCAGTCTTGATTTATTAACATATAAGTTACCAGCATCAGAAAATCTAGTATTATATGTATGAACGTCGGATGAATAGGTAAAAAGATCACAGATATTCTGAGGCGCAGAATTGGTTGATACGTCGTGTATAAGAGAGCATACTGTTTCAAAATAAAGCATATTGAGGGGTAAGACATTAGCAGAGACAAATAAAGGAATAGCATGAGATCTATTTACTGAGGCTTGAACATCTCATCGGGAAAGCTGAGCTGAATATTTGGGTACTGTAAAAGTTGGCCTCCGAAACGTGATTCCTTCGATAGCTCAGTTGGTAGAGCGGAGGACTGTAGTCATTCTAATGTTATCCTTAGGTCGCTGATTAGAATCTGGCTCGAAGGACATCATTTTTCCACTATTGTGAAGCTAATCTTAAAGAAATTTAACTGACTAACAAAGACAATACTATAATAGTGAAATACAGATACAAAGGTCCCATTTTCGGTTTTCTGACGAACTTTAAATTAGTCTTATTTTGCCGATTTAATTTTCTTCTAAGTTTGTTTGAGTCTTGAATATCTCATCAGGAAATCTGAGCCAAACATTTGGTACTGTAACAATTGCTCCCCAAAAAGGTGATTCCTTCGATAGCTCAGTTGGTAGAGCGGAGGACTGTAGTGTTTCTAAAGTTATCCTTAGGTCGCTGGTTCGAATCCGGCTGGAAGGACAGTATTTTTCCACTTTTGTTAAGCTATTCTTTAAGAAAGTTAACTGACATTCAAGGACAATAGTATCATAGTGAAATAAAGATACAAAGTTCCCAGTTTCGGTTTTTTTGTACAACTTTAATTTAGTTATTATTTTACCGATTTAATTTTCTTCCAACTTTGCTTGAGTCTTGAACATCTCAACGGGAAAGCTGTGCCAAACATTTGGGTACTGTAACAATTGCTCTAACAATTGTAGAGCGGAGGACTGTAGTGTTTCTAAAGTTATCCTTAGGTCGCTGGTTCGAATCCGGCTCGAAGGACATTATTTTTCCACTATTGTGAAGATAATCTTAAATAAATTGAACTGACTTTCAAAGACCATATTATAATACTGAAATAAAGATACAATGTTCCCATTTTAACTTTTCTGACCAACTTTAGTTATTAATTTACCCAGTTAATTTTGTGCCAACTGGGACGAAACTAGGGTGGTTTACCCCGAAAAACCACAAGAACTTACCGAACGTGTAGTATGTGTTTGTAGGTTGAGTTACAGGAAATAGTTTCTAGATTTTGCTAGCCACATCGGCTCATGTATTCATTGGCTTACTGCCTGCTGAATGATAAACGTCGCTTGCTTAAACACAAGTCTACTCGCGTGTTCTTACATGGTGGCAGCGAGTGGAGAGCTATAGTGGTACAATATTACGCATAGCTTATCGGAACAGAATAGATTAATTATGGCAACGGGATACGCCTTACCACCGCCACCAACCCTTGGAAGAAAAGCCTGTGTGGGCATGAAGGAGTTTGCCTTTTGGTCGAGGATCGAGGGTAAATGGTCGAGAGTCGAGGGTAGCTAGTCGAGGGTCGAGGGTAACTAGTCGAGGGTTGAAAAACTCTTATTATTGGAAAATTATTTCTGAACGTCGTCAAATAAAAATTTCATATAGGCTCGTGTTTACACGATTTTCGCCGCATACTCGTCATATTTGTGTTTGAGACCGTGTCCTGTGCACGTGTTGGCTATAACGTTTACATTCCTACGGACTATAAAAAATAAAACAATAATAACAAAAAAAGAAATAACACTTGAATAGCGGTTAAAGCGGAAAAAAACTAACAACAAATAACGAGTGACACCCCTTAGCAACAAAAACAAGCATTTGTGATTTCAAAGATATCATTTGCCGTCTTGTCTCGGGGCTTTTTGTTTGTTGATCTAAGACCAGTTCAGGAAATTAAATTATGTTTTTTTAGTTGTTGGTCGTACGGAAAGCGGCTAAGATCTTTAAAAAAGATTTAGAGCCATCATCCCAATGAATTGAAGCAGCTTTTTATGATTCTGCGTTGTGGTATTGTGTCTTTAACCATAGAAACGGGAACAATGACTTGTTCAGTTTTATGCACATGTCATCGGCTTCCCCGTGGGGTCGAGCCCCGGGATAACCAGGGGGATTGTAAAATCAGTCAAGCAAACCTGAAGAATTTCCCCGGGGGATCGGAGAATCTCTTAAGACAAAGTCCTCTAGGTGAGGTGTCTCTCAGTTGAAAATCCCTGTGACATCCTTTTCAAACTTGTGAATTCCCCCACCCCCTAATCTTTGATCGTAAAACAATGTCAAGATTTTCCCCTACCCTCGGGCAAAGAATCCCATCCATCTCCTTGTATTCCCCCACATATCTCCCCGGTAGGCCCGGGGATCGATCCCACGGGGAAGCCGATGACATGTGCATTATTCGAAATGTTGTAATCGCTGTCGCTTCGTCGCTGGGCACTTCAACAACAAATAAAAACTGTCAAACCAGATTGATTTCTCGATGTCCTGTTAATTGTAAAGATAACATTTGCGCTAAATAAGAATTTACTGGGTTCTTTTCCAGTAGCAGGCGCTGCAAAACGCGCTTTCTTCATATATTTTTTACAGCATTTTAGAACAGGATACGAATTCTTCAGAATTTCGCCGTTCACATTTTAATGGCGAATTTCCGCATAAGCGTGAATGGGGAAAATATAATGATAAAAAAAAAAAATAAACAGTAGGCTTTACCAACGCAGGATGGGAGGAGTTAATTGGCATCTGCCAACCTTTGTGTGCTTTTAAGGCCAGGAAAATTTAACCAAAAATAGAAAGCGCCAGATGCTGACGCTCAACACGATTTATAGTTCGTGGGAATGTATAAGTTCTGGCCAACACAGGTCACGGTCACAAACACAAATATGACGAGTATGCGGTGAAAACAGGCACCGGAAACTCGTGTAAACAAGCCTACATGAAATTTTGATTTGACAACGTCCAGAAATAATTTTAAAGAATTTTTCAACCCTCGACTAGTTACCCTCGACCCTCGACTAGTTACCCTCGACCCTCGACCATTTACCCTCAACCCTCGACTAGTTACCCTCGACCCGCGACCATTTACCCTCGACCCTCGACCAAAAGGCAAACTCGGCATGAAGATAATTAAGTACATCGACAATGATGAGCTGAACAAGCCACAAACAGGAAATGCCCCAATTTACGCACTCGAAAGCACGAACACTAGGAAAGAAACACGTGTGCCCATCACCAAAGAAGCACTGATCGAGAAATATCCAGAAGTTTTCAGTGAAAGAGTCGGAAAACTAGCCGGTCAATATCACATTAAAATTGACAGTAATGTAGACCCTGTACAACATGTCCCTCGCCGTGTACCAGTGGCACTAAGGACGAAAGTCAAAGAAGTTTTAGAAGATCTCGAGAAACAGGAAATTGTCACACCCGTCACCTCTCCCACAGCCTGGATAAGCTCCATGGTAACCGTACCAAAGAAAAACGGCAAATTACGCATATGTCTTGATCCAAGAGATTTAAATCATGCCATCCAACGTGAGCACTATCCTCTACCGACAATTGAAGACATCGCAACGCGGCTACATGGAGCCAAAGTATTAACAAAATTGGACGTTCGGAACGGATTCTGGCACGTGGCGCTGGACGAGAGCTCGTCTTACCTGACAACGTTCAAAACTCCGTTTGGACGTTACCGATGGCGACGCCTGCCTTTCGGTATCAGCTCCGCTCCCGAGGTTTTCCAGCGCAAAATGCATGAGCTGGTCGTGGGAATGTCAGCAATCGAAGTAGTGGCGGATGATTTCATCGTGGTTGGCTGCGGAACCACGGTAGAAGCCACTGATGATCACGATCGAGTGCTCATAAATTTCCTCGAACGTGGTAAAGAGCAAGACGTCAAGCTCAACACTGACAAACTTAATCTCCGTCAGAAGGAAGTCCCATTCATCGGACATATCGCCACAGATAAGGGTTTGCATGTCGACCCAGCCAAAGTGCGAGCAATTAGTGAGATGCCAGCACCAACAGACAAGGCCGGAGTACAAAGACTGCTAGGACTTGCACAGTACCTTAGTAAATTCCTGCCAAATTTGTTCGATATCACCAAGCCGTTGAGAGAGTTGACGCAGAGCAACGTGCATTGGGTCTGGGAAACAGCCCAACAAGCCTCATTGGAAGCTTCAAATGAAGAAAGCAGTTATTACCATGCCAGTCTTTCGTTACCACAATCTAGAGGAGGAAGTAACGCTTCAGTGTGATGCCTCTCAATCCGGTTTAGGTGCTGCCTTGTTACAGAACGGACAGCCAGTGGCTTATGCGTCCCGAGCTCTGACCGACGCAGAAACACGTTATGCACAGATCGAAAAGGAACTGCTCGCGATCGTTTTCGCGTGCGAACGTTTCGAGTCTTACGTGTACGGCCGCGATGTGATTCGAGTGAAAACTGACCACAAGCCTTTGGAAGCAATCTTCACCAAGCCGCTCAATTCAGCGCCTAAACGACTGCAACGAAAGTTGTTGAGACTGCGAAAATACAGTCTACAAGTGGTCTACAAGAAAGAAACACAAATGTTCCTAGCCGATACCCTGAGCAGAGCCTTCCTGCCTGAGATTAACGCCTGCGAGTTCACCAAAGAACTTCAAAAAGTGGATCACAAAGCCTTCTTACCTGTCAGTGACGACCACTGGCAGCAGATCAAGCATGCCTCTGCAGATGATCCAGTCCTACAGCAATTACGTGCCACAATACGTGAAGGATGGCCAGAGAATAGGTCAGAACTCCCGGAACCCCTCTACCCATACTTCGACATGAGAGACCTCCTGACGGTCCAAGACGAACTTGTGTTCGAAGGACAACTCCTCGAAAGGAACTCATGGCAGTTGTTCACAGTTCACACATCGGCATTGAAGGGTGTATCCGCAGAGCACGTGACACTCTCTACTGGCCTCGCATGGCAACCGAGCTGAGAGAGTACATTTCCAAGTGTGACGTCTGCTTGTCACACCGCTCAGAACAAACCAAAGAGCCCCTTCGACAGCACGAAATAATAGCCCGACCCTGGTCTTAAGTTGCTGCCGACCTCTGCGAGCTGGACAACCGTACCTTGTTAGTCATCTGCGACTACTATAGCAATTTCATCGAAGTTGCCCGTCTCAACTCAGTGACGTCACGCAGCATAATCAAAGAAATGAAAGCTGTGTTTGCCAGATAGGGCGTCCCTGACGTACTCGTCACTGACAGCGGTCCTCAGTTCGCAGCTGCGGAATTCGCAGTGTTTGCGAAATCCTGGATGTTCCAGCACGTCACCTCCTCGCCTTACCATCCACAGTCCAAAGGCAAGGCAGAGAATGCAGTGAAAACGGTGAAACGCCTCTTCACCAAATGCCGAGAGTCTGGCCAGTCAGAATTCCTAGCGCTGCTAGATTGGCGAAACACTCCAACGGAAGGAATCGGCACGAGCCCTGCTCAGCGCCTCATTGGCCGTCGCTGTAAGACTCTCCTTTCTGTCGCTGGTAGCCTTTTACAGCCTCGATATTCCACCGATGAAGAGACGCGAGCACTCGTGGGCAAAAAAGAGCGACAATGCTTTTACTATAACCAACACTCAAAGCCACTTCCGCCCATTAACCAAGGAGAAACCGTGCGCATGAAGTTACCAGGACAGAAAACCTGGAGTGCAGGCACCTGCAAGGGTCAAGTTGGTCCTCGCAGCTACGAGGTTAAAGTCGGCGAGTCAGTCTACCGGCGAAACCGTCGTCAACTAGTTCTTTCCAATGAACCTCCTATCCCGGACGTCACCGAACCGGAGTCCCTAACACCAGAGACCACACGTCAATCGCCACAGGCTGAACCGCTGACCCAAGCGCCCCACAATCCTATGTCTGAAGAGGAGCCAGCCTCACAAAGCCTCCGCAGATCCCAACGCATCCGCAAGCCGCCTGCCCGCCTGAGTGACTTCGTTACTCAGTGAACTGACTAGATTTAGCACTTTATATTTTATATTTTGCAAACATTCAGTTAGGTTCTGATTTAAGTATGATTTTGTAGTGCAAGTAGCTTTTTTTACAAGAGTGAAGATGTGACGAAACTACACTGGTTTACCCCGAAAAACCACAAGAACTTACCGAACGTGTAGTACACTTTGGTTGAGTCTTGAGCATCTCATCTGGAAAACTGAACCAAACATTTGGCTACTGTAACAATTACTCTCCAAAACGTGATTCCTTCGATAGCTCAGTTGGTAGAGCGGAGGACTGCAGTGTTTCTAAAGTTATACTTAGGTCGCTGGTTCGAATCCGTCCCGAAGGACATTATTTTTCTGCTCTTGTGAAGATAATCTTAAAGAAATTAAACTGACTTTCAAAGACAATATTATAATACTGAAATAAAGATACAATGTTCCCATTTTTTTTTGTTTTTAACCAACTTTAGTTATTAATTTTCCCACTTAATTTTGTGTCAACTTTGCTTGAGTCTTTAACATCTCATCAAGAGAGCTGAGCCAAATATTTGGCTACTGTAACAATTACTCCCCTAATCATAAAAATTACAATTTCCTCGATTGTGATTGGTTTAAAAAACTCCTATTTTCCACTAATTCACGTGCCAAGTTGTTATCGGACAGTTTGTTATTGGACACTTTGTTATTGGACACTTTGTTATCGGACAGTTCAATAAGCCAATCACATTCAAAGTAGTATTTTAAATCAACCATTCAAAGTTCATGTATGATTTATTTCATATATCATTCACACATTCAAAGTTGTAGTTTAAATCAACCAATCACAACCTTGCTTACAATCACCATACATTTTGATCGTTGTCAATTTCAGAGCGACATTAAACAATTTACATTTCCTTTGTCAGTCTTTTAATGCAAAATTTCCTTCCCTTTTATAACTTGGCTCTTCTTCTTTTCTCGGAAATTGTAATTTTTATGATTAATTGGTAATAAGACTTCGTGTCGTCCAATTCGGTCTGTAATCATAATCGTCATAAACAAATCGGACTCCCGCTGCGCGGTCGTCCGATTTTGTTATCACTCGTATGATTACAGACCGAATTGGACTCCACTCAGTCCTATTACCATTACAAATCGTGATTCTGTTGATAGCTTAGTTGGTAGAGCGGAGGACTGTAGTGTTTCTAAAGTTATCCTTAGGTCGCTGGTTCGAATGCGCCTCGAAGGACATTATATTTCCACTTTTGTTAAGCTATTCTTAGAGAAATTTAACTGAAATTTAAGGACAATACGATTATAATGAAATAAAGATACAAAGTTCCAAGTTTTGTTTTTTATACAACTTTAATTAAGTTATTATTTTACCGATTTAATTTTCTCCCAACTTTTCTTGAGTCTTGAACATCTGAACGGGAAGCCAAACGTTTGGGTACCGTAACAGTTGCTCTCCAAAACCTGATACCTTCGATAGCTTAGTTGGTAGAGCGGAGGATTGTAGTGTTTCTAAAGTTATCCTTAGGTCGCTGGTTCAAATCCGGCTCGAAGGACATTCAGTTTTTCTGCTCTTGTGAAGATAATCTTAAAGAAATTAAACTGACTTTCAAAGACAATATTATAATACTGAAATAAAGATACAATGTTCCCACTTTTTTTGTTTCTAACCAACTTTAGTTATTAATTAACCCACTTAATTTTGTGCCAACTTTGCTTGAGTCTTGAACATCTCATCGAGAAAGCTGAACTAAAGATTTGGCTACTGTAACAATTACTCCCCAAATCGTGATTCCGTTGATAGCTTAGTTGGTAGAGCGGAGGATTGTAGTTTTTCTAAAGTTATCCTTAGATCGCTGGTTCGAATCCGCCTCGAAGGACATTATATTTTCACTTTTGTTAAGCTATTCTTAGAGAAATTTAACTGAAATTTAAGGACAATACAATCATAGTGAAATAAAGATACAAAGTTAACAGTTTCGGTTTTCTGTACAACTTTAATTTAGTTATTATTTTACCGATTTAACTTTCTTCCTACTTTGCTTGAGTCTTGAACATCTCATCGGGAAAGCTGAACCATCGAATTGCAGTTCACATGCAGAAATTCAGACAAATCCAAGCAAAATCGAAAAACGACTCAAAATTCGACATAGGATGGTTATGCTCCGAGGCCTTCAATATTATGATGGAGTATGCTAATTAACAATGCCCAAGGGTATTCTTTGAGTGAAAGACTAAGCGCCAAATGCTCGTAACCGATTTAAGAGAACACAGAACGTTTCTGTTCAGTTAGACGTAATGCGCAATGTGTCGTTTTTGCTTAATCATAACACTCGACAAGCTCGATTGGCACGAAAACAGTGCACAATATTCGTGGTTGACAAAAAAAAAACAGCACACAGTAGCCTTGGTTAATCTCAGGTCAGCGCGCAAAGATTTTGTCCGACCTGAAAACAGCACTCACTCCGAAGAGATTCAGGGTTATTGTTGGGTTTAGGTTGGACTTAACATTAGGGCTAGAGCGTCGGCTAGGGCTAGGGATAGGGTTAGGGATAGGGTTTGGGACATGGTTAGGGTTAGTGTTGATGTTAACGTCAACGCTAGCGTTAAAGCGCGGTTGTTTGAGTCCGAATCAGCTTGACTTAAGGGTTCGTCCGAGTCGAAAACAGCGCCTAGTTGCCTTGGTTGACTCTAAGTTCTTTCGGAAAGGCTTTGGCCGATATAACACAGCGCTAAAGTCGGTTGTTTGTCTTAAATACAGCGTACATCTTAAATCCAGCGTACAAAAACCTCGGTTGATTCTAAATCAGTGCGCAAAAAGCTTGCCGATGGCTGAAAAATCACAAAATATTAAAGACGGCTGTTTTGACTTGAAGAAACTTTTTGCTAAGACAACTCCTATTGGTGACCTACAGCAAAAATTTGAGTTAATCAGATGTTCTAGGGCAAAAATTAAGAGTCCTAAGAGTACGCTGTTTTCCGTCATGTTTCGTTTACTCAGAACGTTGTGTTGCGTCGTGTAAATTAAAACTTGCGCGTGGTTTCGTCAGTTGAAACGTTTTTGATGGATTCATTTTCATCGTCAAGTGGAAAACAATGGAATGAAAATCTTATAAAAATTAACGTAAATGACGACAGTGAAAGAATTTGACAGAAATACTTAACTCTTTTGTGAAATTAACTTGGCTCCAAAACGTAAAAAAATTTGCATGAAATTCAATCCCTTTATCACGCGTGATGGATTGTCTCATCACAATGACTGTAGTCGCACACAAATGTTTATCTCGCGTGAGAATACTTTTTGCTGTAGTTTATTAGCCTCCATAGAAGCAAAAAACCGAGGCGATCAACGCAAAAGTGATTTCTGTGTTAAAATTCGGCAGCGTGTTTACCAAATATTCATTCTCACGGATATGTCACGAACCAACAAGCGCGGATGTTACGGCAATTCACCGGTTTCGCAGAGGTTGTGGGTTCGAATCCCGTACAAGCGGTTTTTTTTTCCGTTTTGTTTTTGTTTGTTGTTTTTTTGGTTTCACTACTGCTTAAGTTGTGTTCATAACTGCGGCGATCGTTCACGTTATCATCCGTTGTTTACGTAGTCTGATTCACACAGACGAATCGCGAGGAGTACGCCTACGCTTAATATTGCTTTGAATGTTTGCCGTGCGCGCCAATGCAACTTTTCCATGGATTGTGTTCAAGATACTCATCGAAAACGGGCAGACTTCACTTCGTGCCGAATGAATTCTCGGTAGCGTTTCCGAAGTTCGACCAACTATTTCACGGCTAACAGTAAAAGCAAGCTGGGATTTCATGTCACGAGTGGTTTCAAAAAATGCGCTCTTCAAAATTAATGAACAATGGAAACCTCGGTGCAGCAGCTACACAGTTTTCAAAGTTATTTTATAAGGTAGAGTTTTTACTGAAAACAAGTAATAATCTGCCCCAACCCACCGCCCCCCGCGAGAGGTTTTGACTTCAGACAGCGCCCTGTTTGACCGCAAAGTTCCCAGTTTCGGTTTTGTACAATTTTAATATAGTTTTTATTTTAACGATTTAATTTTCTTCTACCTTTTCTTGAAACTTGAAAATCTCAACGGGAAAGCTGTAACAAACATTTGGCTACTGTAAAAATTCCTCTCCAAAACGTGATTCCTTCGATAGCTCAGTTGGTAGAGCGGAGGAATGTAGTGTTTCTAAAGTTATCCTTATGTCGCTGGTTGAAATACGGCTCGAAGGACATTCAGTTTTTCTGCTGTTGTGAAGGTAATCTTAAAGAAATTAAACTGACTTTAAAAGACAATATTATAATACTGAAATAAAGATACAATGTTCCCATTTTTATGTTTCGAACCAACTTTAGTAATTAATTTACCCACTTAATTTTGTGCCAACTTTGCTTGAGTATTGAACATCTCATCGGGAAAGCTTAACCAAACATTTGGCTACTGTAACAATTACTCCCCAAATCGTGATTCCGTTCATAGCTCAGTTGGTAGAGCGGAGGACTGTAGTGTTTCTAAAGTTATCCTTAGGTCGCTCGTTTGAATCCGGCTCGAAGGACATTATTTTCCCACTTTGTTAGAGCTATTCTTATAAAACGTTAACTGAAATTCAAGGAGAATACTATCATAATGAAATAAAGATACAAACTTCCCAGTTTCGTTTTTTTTATACAACTTTAATTAAGTTATTATTTTACCGATTTAATTTTCTTCCAACTTTGCTTGAGTTTTGAACATCTCATCGGGAAAGCTATGCCAAAAATTTGGCTACTGTAACAATTACTCCCCAAATCGTGATTCCGTTGATACCTTAGTTGGTAGAGCGGAGGACTGTAGTGTTTCTAAAGTTATCCTTAGGTCGTTGTTTCGAATGCGCCTCGAAGGACATTATTTTTCCACTTTTGTTAAGCTATTCTTAGAGTAATTTAACTGAATTTTATGCACAGTACTATCATAGTGAAATAAAGATACAAAGTTCCCACTTTCGGTTTTCTGTACAACTTCAATTTAGTTATTATTTTACCGATTTAATTTTCTCCCAACTTTGCTTGAGTCTTGAACATCTCATCGGGACAGCTGTGCCAAACATTTGGTTACTGTAATAACTGCTCTCCAAAACGTGATACCTTCGATAGCTCAGTTGGTAGAGCGGAGGACTGTAGTGTTTCTAAAGTTATCCTTAGGTCGCTGGTTCAAATACGGCCTGAAGGACATTATTTTTCCTTTTTTGTTAAGCGTTTCTTAGAGAAATTGAACTGAAATTTAAAAACAATACTATCATAGTGAAATAAAGATACAAAGTTCCCAGTTTCGGTTTTTAGTATCTTTCCAATTTAGTTATTATTTTCCCGAACTTAATTTTCTTTCAACTTTGCCTCAGTCTTAAACATCTCATCGGGAAAGCTGTGCCAAACATTTGGTTACTGTAACAACTGCTCTCCAAGACGTGATACCTTCGATAGCTCAGTTGGTAGAGCGGAGGACTGTAGTGTTTCTAAAGTTATCCTTAGGTCGCTGGTTCGAATCCGGCTCGGAAGGACATTATTTTTCCTTTTTTGTTAAGCTTTTCTTAGAGAAATTGAACTGAAATTTAAAGACAATACTATCATAGTGAAATAAAGATACAAAGTTCCCAGTTTCGGTTTTTTGTACCTTTCCAATTTAGTTATTATTTTCCGAACTTAATTTTCTTTCAACTTTGCCTCAGTCTTGAACATCTCATCGGGAAAGCTGTGCCAAACATTTGGTTACTGTAACAACTACTCTCCAAAACGTGATACCTTCGATAGCTCAGTTGGTAGAGCGGAGGACTGTAGTGTTTCTAAAGTTATCCTTAGGTCGCTGGTTCGAATCCGGCCTGAAGGACATTATTTTTCCTTTTTTGTTAAGCTTTTCTTAGAGAAATTGAACTGAAATTTAAAGACAATACTATCATAGTGAAATAAAGATACAAAGTTCCCAGTTTCGGTTTTTTGTACCTTTCCAATTTAGTTATTATTTTCCCCAACTTAATTTGCTTTCAATTTTGCCTCATTCTTGAACATCTCATCGGGAAAGCTGTGCCAAACATTTGGTTACTGTAACAACTGCTCTCCAAAACGTGATACCTTCGATAGCTCAGTTGGTAGAGCGGAGGACTGTAGTGTTTCTAAAGTTATCCTTAGGTCGCTGGTTCGAATCCGGCTCGAAGGACATTATTTTGCCTTTTTGTTAAGCTTTTCTTAGAGAAATTGAACTGAAATTTAAAGACAATACTATCATAGTGAAATAAAGATACAAAGTTCCCAGTGTCGGTTTTTTGTACATTTTTAATTTAGTTATTATTTTCCGAAGTTAATTTTCTTTCAACTTTGCCTCAGTCTTGAACATCTCATCGGGAAAGCTGTGCCAAACATTTGGTTACTGTAACAACTGCTCTCCAAAACGTGATACCTTCGATAGCTCAGTTGGTAGAGCGGAGGACTGTAGTGTTTCTAAAGTTATCCTTAGGTCGCTGGTTCGAATCCGGCTCGAAGGACATTATTTTTCCTTTTTTGTTAAGCTTTTCTTAGAGAAATTGAACTGAAATTTAAAGACAATACTATCATAGTGAAATAAAGATACAAAGTTCCCAGTTTCGGTTTTTTGTACCTTTCCAATTTAGTTATTATTTTCCCCAACTTAATTTGCTTTCAATTTTGCCTCATTCTTGAACATCTCATCGGGAAAGCTGTGCCAAACATTTGGTTACTGTAACAACTGCTCTCCAAAACGTGATACCTTCGATAGCTCAGTTGGTAGAGCGGAGGACTGTAGTGTTTCTAAAGTTATCCTTAGGTCGCTGGTTCGAATCCGGCTCGAAGGACATTATTTTGCCTTTTTGTTAAGCTTTTCTTAGAGAAATTGAACTGAAATTTAAAGACAATACTATCATAGTGAAATAAAGATACAAAGTTCCCAGTGTCGGTTTTTTGTACATTTTTAATTTAGTTATTATTTTCCGAAGTTAATTTTCTTTCATCTTTGCCTCAGTCTCGAACATCTCATCGGGAAAGCTGTGCCAAACATTTGGTTACTGTAACAACTCCTCTCCAAAACGTGATACCTTCGATAGCTCAGTTGGTAGAGCGGAGGACTGTAGTGTTTCTAAAGTTATCCTTAGGTCGCTCGTTTGAATCCGGCTCGAAGGACATTATTTTCCCACTTTGTTAAGCTATTCTTATAAAACGTTAACTGAAATTCAAGGAGAATACTATCATAATGAAATAAAGATACAAACTTCCCAGTTTCGTTTTTTTTATACAACTTTAATTAAGTTATTATTTTACCGATTTAATTTTCTTTCCAACTTTGCTTGAGTTTTGAACATCTCATCGGGAAAGCTATGCCAAAAATTTGGCTACTGTAACAATTACTCCCAAATCGTGATTCCGTTGATACCTTAGTTGGTAGAGCGGAGGACTGTAGTGTTTCTAAAGTTATCCTTAGGTCGTTGTTTCGAATGCGCCTCGAAGGACATTATTTTTCCACTTTTGTTAAGCTATTCTTAGAGTAATTTAACTGAATTTTATGCACAGTACTATCATAGTGAAATAAAGATACAAAGTTCCCACTTTCGGTTTTCTGTACAACTTCAATTTAGTTATTATTTTACCGATTTAATTTTCTCCCAACTTTGCTTGAGTCTTGAACATCTCATCGGGACAGCTGTGCCAAACATTTGGTTACTGTAATAACTGCTCTCCAAAACGAGATACCTTCGATAGCTCAGTTGGTAGAGCGGAGGACTGTAGTGTTTCTAAAGTTATCCTTAGGTCGCTGGTTCGAATCCGGCCTGAAGGACATTATTTTTCCTTTTTTGTTAAGCTTTTCTTAGAGAAATTGAACTGAAATTTAAAGACAATACTATCATAGTGAAATAAAGATACAAAGTTCCCAGTTTCGGTTTTTTGTACCTTTCCAATTTAGTTATTATTTTCCCCAACTTAATTTGCTTTCAATTTTGCCTCATTCTTGAACATCTCATCGGGAAAGCTGTGCCAAACATTTGGTTACTGTAACAACTGCTCTCCAAAACGTGATACCTTCGATAGCTCAGTTGGTAGAGCGGAGGACTGTAGTGTTTCTAAAGTTATCCTTAGGTCGCTGGTTCGAATCCGGCTCGAAGGACATTATTTTGCCTTTTTGTTAAGCTTTTCTTAGAGAAATTGAACTGAAATTTAAAGACAATACTATCATAGTGAAATAAAGATACAAAGTTCCCAGTGTCGGTTTTTTGTACATTTTTAATTTAGTTATTATTTTCCGAAGTTAATTTTCTTTCATCTTTGCCTCAGTCTCGAACATCTCATCGGGAAAGCTGTGCCAAACATTTGGTTACTGTAACAACTCCTCTCCAAAACGTGATACCTTCGATAGCTCAGTTGGTAGAGCGGAGGACTGTAGTGTTTCTAAAGTTATCCTTAGGTCGCTCGTTTGAATCCGGCTCGAAGGACATTATTTTCCCACTTTGTTAGAGCTATTCTTATAAAACGTTAACTGAAATTCAAGGAGAATACTATCATAATGAAATAAAGATACAAAGTTCCCAGTTTCGTTTTTTTTACAACTTTAATTAAGTTATTATTTTACCGATTTAATTTTCTTCAACTTTGCTTGAGTTTTGAACATCTCATCGGGAAAGCTATGCCAAAATTTGGCTACTGTAACAATACTCCCCAAATCGTGATTCCGTTGATACTTAGTTGGTAGAGCGGAGGACTGTAGTGTTTCTAAAGTTATCCTTAGGTCGTTGTTTCGAATGCGCCTCGAAGGACATTATTTTTCCACTTTTGTTAAGCTTTCTTAGAGAAATTTAACTG
This sequence comes from Pachyseris speciosa, assembly GCA_016490735.1. Taxonomy (NCBI): domain Eukaryota; kingdom Metazoa; phylum Cnidaria; class Anthozoa; order Scleractinia; family Pachyseridae; genus Pachyseris; species Pachyseris speciosa. Next base: position 216,083 of record JAEMWC010000607.1, read on the forward strand.
AATTTTATGCACAGTACTATCATAGTGAAATAAAGATACAAAGTTCCCACTTTCGGTTTTCTGTACAACTTCAATTTAGTTATTATTTTACCGATTTAATATTTCTTTCAACTTTGCTTGAGTCTTGAACATCTCATCGGGACAGCTGTGCCAAACATTTGGTTACTGTAATAACTGCTCTCCAAAACGTGATACCTTCGATAGCTCAGTTGGTAGAGCGGAGGACTGTAGTGTTTCTAAAGTTATCCTTAGGTCGCTGGTTCGAATCCGGCCGAAGGACATTATTTTTCCTTTTTTTTAAGCTTTTCTTAGAGAAATTGAACTGAAATTTAAAACAATACTATCATAGTGAAATAAAGATACAAAGTTCCCAGTTTCGGTTTTTTGTATCTTTCCAATTTAGTTATTATTTTCCCGAACTTAATTTTCTTTCAACTTTGCCTCAGTCTTAAACATCTCATCGGGAAAGCTGTGCCAAACATTTGGTTACTGTAACAACTGCTCTCCAAGACGTGATACCTTCGATAGCTCAGTTGGTAGAGCGGAGGACTGTAGTGTTTCTAAAGTTATCCTTAGGTCGCTGGTTCGAATCCGGCTCGAAGGACATTATTTTTCCTTTTTTGTTAAGCTTTTCTTAGAGAAATTGAACTGAAATTAAAGACAATACTATCATAGTGAAATAAAGATACAAAGTTCCCAGTTTCGGTTTTTTGTACCTTTCCAATTTAGTTATTATTTTCCGAACTTAATTTTCTTTCAACTTTGCCTCAGTCTTGAACATCTCATCGGGAAAGCTGTGCCAAACATTTGGTTACTGTAACAACTGCTCTCCAAAACGTGATACCTTCGATAGCTCAGTTGGTAGAGCGGAGGACTGTAGTGTTTCTAAAGTTATCCTTAGGTCGCTGGTTCGAATCCGGCTCGAAGGACATTATTTTTCCTTTTTTGTTAAGCTTTTCTTAGAGAAATTGAACTGAAATTTAAAGACAATACTATCATAGTGAAATAAAGATACAAAGTTCCCAGTTTCGGTTTTTTGTACCTTTCCAATTTAGTTATTATTTTCCCGAACTTAATTTTCTTTCAATTTTGCCTCAGTCTTGAACATCTCATCGGGAAAGCTGTGCCAAACATTTGGTTACTGTAACAACTGCTCTCCAAAACGTGATACCTTCGATAGCTCAGTTGGTAGAGCGGAGGACTGTAGTGTTTCTAAAGTTATCCTTAGGTCGCTGGTTCGAATCCGGCTCGAAGGACATTATTTTGCCTTTTTGTTAAGCTTTTCTTAGAGAAATTGAACTGAAATTTAAAGACAATACTATCATAGTGAAATAAAGATACAAAGTTCCCAGTGTCGGTTTTTTGTACATTTTTAATTTAGTTATTATTTTCCGAAGTTAATTTTCTTTCAACTTTGCCTCAGTCTCGAACATCTCATCGGGAAAGCTGTGCCAAACATTTGGTTACTGTAACAACTGCTCTCCAAAACGTGATACCTTCGATAGCTCAGTTGGTAGAGCGGAGGACTGTAGTGTTTCTAAAGTTATCCTTAGGTCGCTGGTTCGAATCCGGCTCGAAGGACATTATTTTTCCTTTTTGTTAAGCTTTTCTTAGAGAAATTGAACTGAAATTTAAAGACAATACTATCATAGTGAAATAAAGATACAAAGTTCCCAGTGTCGGTTTTTTGTACATTTGTAATTTAGTTATTATTTTCCGAACTTAATTTTCTTTCAACTTTGCCTCAGTCTCGAACATCTCATCGGGAAAGCTGTGCCAAACATTTGGTTACTGTAACAACTGCTCTCCAAAACGTGATACCTTCGATAGCTCAGTTGGTAGAGCGGAGGACTGTAGTGTTTCTAAAGTTATCCTTAGGTCGCTGGTTCGAATCCGGCTCGAAGGACATTATTTTTCCTTTTTTGTTAAGCTTTTCTTAGAGAAATTGAACTGAAATTTAAAGACAATACTATCATAGTGAAATAAAGATACAAAGTTCCAGTTTCGGTTTTTTGTACCTTTCCAATTTAGTTATTATTTTCCCGAACTTAATTTTCTTTCAACTTTGCCTCAGTCTTGAACATCTCATCGGGAAAGCTGTGCCAAACATTTGGTTACTGTAACAACTGCTCTCCAAAACGTGATACCTTCGATAGCTCAGTTGGTAGAGCGGAGGACTGTAGTGTTTCTAAAGTTATCCTTAGGTCGCTGGTTCGAATCCGGCTCGAAGGACATTATTTTCCCTTTTTGTTAAGCTTTTCTTAGAGAAATTGAACTGAAAGTTAAAGACAATACTATCATAGTGAAATAAAGATACAAAGTTCCCAGTTTCGGTTTTTTGTACCTTTTTATTTAGTTATTATTTTCCGAACTTAATTTTCTTTCAACTTTGCCTCAGTCTCGAACATCTCATCGGGAAAGCTGTGCCAAACATTTGGTTACTGTAACAACTGCTCTCCAAAACGTGATACCTTCGATAGCTCAGTTGGTAGAGCGGAGGACTGTAGTGTTTCTAAAGTTATCCTTAGGTCGCTGGTTCGAATCCGGCTCGAAGGACATTATTTTTCCTTTTTTGTTAAGCTTTTCTTAGAGAAATTGAACTGAAATTTAAAGACAATACTATCATAGTGAAATAAAGATACAAAGTTCCCAGTTCGGTTTTTTGTACCTTTCCAATTTAGTTATTATTTTCCGAACTTAATTTTCTTTCAACTTTGCCTCAGTCTTGAACATCTCATCGGGAAAGCTGTGCCAAACATTTGGTTACTGTAACAACTGCTCTCCAAAACGTGATACCTTCGATAGCTCAGTTGGTAGAGCGGAGGACTGTAGTGTTTCTAAAGTTATCCTTAGGTCGCTGGTTCGAATCCGGCTCGAAGGACATTATTTTTCCTTTTTTGTTAAGCTTTTCTTAGAGAAATTGAACTGAAATTTAAAGACAATACTATCATAGTGAAATAAAGATACAAAGTTCCCAGTTTCGGTTTTTTGTACCTTTCCAATTTAGTTATTATTTTCCGAACTTAATTTTCTTTCAACTTTGCCTCAGTCTTGAACATCTCATCGGGAAAGCTGTGCCAAACATTTGGTTACTGTAACAACTGCTCTCCAAAACGTGATACCTTCGATAGCTCAGTTGGTAGAGCGGAGGACTGTAGTGTTTCTAAAGTTATCCTTAGGTCGCTGGTTCGAATCCGCTCGAAGGACATTATTTTTTTTTTTGTTAAGCTTTTCTTAGAGAAATTGAACTGAAATTTAAAGACAATACTATCATAGTGAAATAAAGATACAAAGTTCCCAGTTTCGGTTTTTTGTAACTTTCCAATTTAGTTATTATTTTCCCGAACTTAATTTTCTTTCAACTTTGCCTCAGTCTCGAACATCTCATCGGGAAAGCTGTGCCAAACATTTGGTTACTGTAACAACTGCTCGCCAAAGCGTGATTCCTTCGATAGCTCAGTTGGTAGAGCGGAGGACTGTAGTGTTTCTAAAGTTATCCTTAGGTCGCTGGTTCGAATCCGGCTCGAAGGACATTATTTTTCCTTTTTTGTTAAGCTTTTCTTAGAGAAATTGAACTGAAATTTAAAGACAATACTATCATAGTGAAATAAAGATACAAAGTTCCAGTGTCGGTTTTTTGTACCTTTCCAATTTAGTTATTATTTTCCGAACTTAATTTTCTTTCAACTTTGCCTCAGTCTTGAACATCTCATCGGGAAAGCTGTGCCAAACATTTGGTTACTGTAACAACTGCTCTCCAAAACGTGATACCTTCGATAGCTCAGTTGGTAGAGCGGAGGACTGTAGTGTTTCTAAAGTTATCCTTAGGTCGCTGGTTCGAATCCGGCTCGAAGGACATTATTTTCCCTTTTTGTTAAGCTTTTCTTAGAGAAATTGAACTGAAATTTAAAGACAATACTATCATAGTGAAATAAAGATACAAAGTTCCCAGTGTCGGTTTTTTGTACCTTTCCAATTTAGTTATTATTTTCCCGAACTTAATTTTCTTTCAACTTTGCCTCAGTCTTGAACATCTCATCGGGAAAGCTGTGCCAAACATTTGGTTACTGTAACAACTGCTCTCCAAAACGTGATACCTTCGATAGCTCAGTTGGTAGAGCGGAGGACTGTAGTGTTTCTAAAGTTATCCTTAGGTCGCTGGTTCGAATCCGGCTCGAAGGACATTATTTTTCCTTTTTGTTAAGCTTTTCTTAGAGAAATTGAACTGAAATTTAAAGACAATACTATCATAGTGAAATAAAGATACAAAGTTCCCAGTGTCGGTTTTTTGTACATTTTTAATTTAGTTATTATTTTCCGAAGTTAATTTTCTTTCAACTTTGCCTCAGTCTTGAACATCTCATCGGGAAAGCTGTGCCAAACATTTGGTTACTGTAACAACTGCTCTCCAAAACGTGATACCTTCGATAGCTCAGTTGGTAGAGCGGAGGACTGTAGTGTTTCTAAAGTTATCCTTAGGTCGCTGGTTCGAATCCGGCTCGAAGGACATTATTTTTCCTTTTTTGTTAAGCTTTTCTTAGAGAAATTGAACTGAAATTTAAAGACAATACTATCATAGTGAAATAAAGATACAAAGTTCCCAGTGTCGGTTTTTTGTACCTTTCCAATTTAGTTATTATTTTCCCGAACTTAATTTTCTTTCAACTTTGCCTCAGTCTTGAACATCTCATCGGGAAAGCTGTGCCAAACATTTGGTTACTGTAACAACTGCTCTCCAAAGCGTGATACCTTCGATAGCTCAGTTGGTAGAGCGGAGGACTGTAGTGTTTCTAAAGTTATCCTTAGGTCGCTGGTTCGAATCCGGCTCGAAGGACATTATTTTTCCTTTTTTGTTAAGCTTTTCTTAGAGAAATTGAACTGAAATTTAAAGACAATACTATCATAGTGAAATAAAGATACAAAGTTCCCAGTGTCGGTTTTTTGTACATTTTTAATTTAGTTATTATTTTCCGAACTTAATTTTCTTTCAACTTTGCCTCAGTCTCGAACATCTCATCGGGAAAGCTGTGCCAAACATTTGGTTACTGTAACAACTGCTCGCCAAAACGTGATTCCTTCGATAGCTCAGTTGGTAGAGCGGAGGACTGTAGTGTTTCTAAAGTTATCCTTAGGTCGCTGGTTCGAATCCGGCTCGAAGGACATTATTTTTCCTTTTTTGTTAAGCTTTTCTTAGAGAAATTGAACTGAAATTTAAAAAAAAAATACTATCATAGTGAAATAAAGATACAAAGTTCCCAGTGTCGGTTTTTTGTACCTTTCCAATTTAGTTATTATTTTCCGAACTTAATTTTCTTTCAACTTTGCCTCAGTCTTGAACATCTCATCGGGAAAGCTGTGCCAAACATTTGGTTACTGTAACAACTGCTCTCCAAAACGTGATACCTTCGATAGCTCAGTTGGTAGAGCGGAGGACTGTAGTGTTTCTAAAGTTATCCTTAGGTCGCTGGTTCGAATCCGGCTCGAAGGACATTATTTTTCCTTTTTTGTTAAGCTTTTCTTAGAGAAATTGAACTGAAATTTAAAGACAATACTATCATAGTGAAATAAAGATACAAAGTTCCCAGTGTCGGTTTTTTGGACCTTTCCAATTTAGTTATTATTTTCCGAACTTAATTTTCTTTCAACTTTGCCTCAGTCTTGAACATCTCATCGGGAAAGCTGTGCCAAACATTTGGTTACTGTAACAACTGCTCTCCAAAACGTGATACCTTCGATAGCTCAGTTGGTAGAGCGGAGGACTGTAGTGTTTCTAAAGTTATCCTTAGGTCGCTGGTTCGAATCCGGCTCGAAGGACATTATTTTTCCTTTTTTGTTAAGCTTTTCTTAGAGAAATTGAACTGAAATTTAAAGACAATACTATCATAGTGAAATAAAGATACAAAGTTCCCAGTTTCGGTTTTTTGCCATTCCAATTTAGTTATTATTTTCCCGAACTTAATTTTCTTTCAACTTTGCCTCAGTCTTGAACATCTCATCGGGAAAGCTGTGCCAAACATTTGGTTACTGTAACAACTGCTCTCCAAAACGTGATACCTTCGATAGCTCAGTTGGTAGAGCGGAGGACTGTAGTGTTTCTAAAGTTATCCTTAGGTCGCTGGTTCGAATCCGGCTCGAAGGACATTATTTTTCCTTTTTTGTTAAGCTTTTCTTAGAGAAATTGAACTGAAATTTAAAGACAATACTATCATAGTGAAATAAAGATACAAAGTTCCCAGTGTCGGTTTTTTGTACCATTTCCAATTTAGTTATTATTTTCCGAACTTAATTTTCTTTCAACTTTGCCTCAGTCTCGAACATCTCATCGGGAAAGCTGTGCCAAACATTTGGTTACTGTAACAACTGCTCGCCAAAACGTGATTCCTTCGATAGCTCAGTTGGTAGAGCGGAGGACTGTAGTGTTTCTAAAGTTATCCTTAGGTCGCTGGTTCGAATCCGGCTCGAAGGACATTATTTTTCCTTTTTTGTTAAGCTTTTCTTAGAGAAATTGAACTGAAATTTAAAGACAATACTATCATAGTGAAATAAAGATACAAAGTTCCCAGTGTCGGTTTTTTGTACCTTTCCAATTTAGTTATTATTTTCCCGAACTTAATTTTCTTTCAACTTTGCCTCAGTCTCGAACATCTCATCGGGAAAGCTGTGCCAAACATTTGGTTACTGTAACAACTGCTCGCCAAAGCGTGATTCCTTCGATAGCTCAGTTGGTAGAGCGGAGGACTGTAGTGTTTCTAAAGTTATCCTTAGGTCGCTGGTTCGAATCCGGCTCGAAGGACATTATTTTTCCTTTTTTGTTAAGCTTTTCTTAGAGAAATTGAACTGAAATTTAAAGACAATACTATCATAGTGAAATAAAGATACAAAGTTCCCAGTGTCGGTTTTTTGTACATTTTTAATTTAGTTATTATTTTCCGAAGTTAATTTTCTTTCAACTTTGCCTCAGTCTCGAACATCTCATCGGGAAAGCTGTGCCAAACATTTGGTTACTGTAACAACTGCTCTCCAAAACGTGATTCCTTCGATAGCTCAGTTGGTAGAGCGGAGGACTGTAGTGTTTCTAAAGTTATCCTTAGGTCGCTGGTTCGAATCCGGCTCGAAGGACATTATTTTTCCTTTTTTGTTAAGCTTTTCTTAGAGAAATTGAACTGAAATTTAAAGACAAATACTATCATAGTGAAATAAAGATACAAAGTTCCCAGTGTCGGTTTTTTGTACCTTTCCAATTTAGTTATTATTTTCCGAACTTAATTTTCTTTCAACTTTGCCTCAGTCTTGAACATCTCATCGGGAAAGCTGTGCCAAACATTTGGTTACTGTAACAACTGCTCTCCAAAACGTGATACCTTCGATAGCTCAGTTGGTAGAGCGGAGGACTGTAGTGTTTCTAAAGTTATCCTTAGGTCGCTGGTTCGAATCGGCTCGAAGGACATTATTTTTCCTTTTTTGTTAAGCTTTTCTTAGAGAAATTGAACTGAAATTTAAAGACAATACTATCATAGTGAAATAAAGATACAAAGTTCCAGTGTCGGTTTTTTGGACCTTTCCAATTTAGTTATTATTTTCCGAACTTAATTTTCTTTCAACTTTGCCTCAGTCTTGAACATCTCATCGGGAAAGCTGTGCCAAACATTTGGTTACTGTAACAACTGCTCTCCAAAACGTGATACCTTCGATAGCTCAGTTGGTAGAGCGGAGGACTGTAGTGTTTCTAAAGTTATCCTTAGGTCGCTGGTTCGAATCCGGCTGAAGGACATTATTTTTCCTTTTTTGTTAAGCTTTTCTTAGAGAAATTGAACTGAAATTTAAAGACAATACTATCATAGTGAAATAAAGATACAAAGTTCCCAGTTTCGGTTTTTCTGCCATTCCAATTTAGTTATTATTTTCCCGAACTTAATTTTCTTTCAACTTTGCCTCAGTCTTGAACATCTCACGGAAAGCTGTGCCAAACATTTGGTTACTGTAACAACTGCTCTCCAAAACGTGATACCTTCGATAGCTCAGTTGGTAGAGCGGAGGACTGTAGTGTTTCTAAAGTTATCCTTAGGTCGCTGGTTCGAATCCGGCTCGAAGGACATTATTTTTCCTTTTTTGTTAAGCTTTTCTTAGAGAAATTGAACTGAAATTTAAAGACAATACTATCATAGTGAAATAAAGATACAAAGTTCCCAGTGTCGGTTTTTTGTACATTTTAATTTAGTTATTATTTTCCGAAGTTAATTTTCTTTCAACTTTGCCTCAGTCTCGAACATCTCATCGGGAAAGCTGTGCCAAACATTTGGTTACTGTAACAACTGCTCTCCAAAACGTGATTCCTTCGATAGCTCAGTTGGTAGAGCGGAGGACTGTAGTGTTTCTAAAGTTATCCTTAGGTCGCTGGTTCGAATCCGGCTCGAAGGACATTATTTTTCCTTTTTTTGTTAAGCTTTTCTTAGAGAAATTGAACTGAAATTTAAAGACAATACTATCATAGTGAAATAAAGATACAAAGTTCCCAGTGTCGGTTTTTTGTACCTTTCCAATTTAGTTATTATTTTCCGAACTTAATTTTTTTCAACTTTGCCTCAGTCTCGAACATCTCATCGGGAAAGCTGTGCCAAACATTTGGTTACTGTAACAACTGCTCGCCAAAACGTGATTCCTTCGATAGCTCAGTTGGTAGAGCGGAGGACTGTAGTGTTTCTAAAGTTATCCTTAGGTCGCTGGTTCGAATCCGGCTCGAAGGACATTATTTTTCCTTTTTGTTAAGCTTTTCTTAGAGAAATTGAACTGAAATTAAAGACAATACTATCATAGTGAAATAAAGATACAAAGTTCCCAGTGTCGGTTTTTTGTACCTTTCCAATTTAGTTATTATTTTCCGAACTTAATTTTCTTTCAACTTTGCCTCAGTCTTGAACATCTCATCGGGAAAGCTGTGCCAAACATTTGGTTACTGTAACAACTGCTCTCCAAAACGTGATACCTTCGATAGCTCAGTTGGTAGAGCGGAGGACTGTAGTGTTTCTAAAGTTATCCTTAGGTCGCTGGTTCGAATCCGGCTCGAAGGACATTATTTTTCCTTTTTGTTAAGCTTTTCTTAGAGAAATTGAACTGAAATTTAAAGACAATACTATCATAGTGAAATAAAGATACAAAGTTCCCAGTTTCGGTTTTTTGTACCTTTCCAATTTAGTTATTATTTTCCGAACTTAATTTTCTTTCAACTTTGCCTCAGTCTTGAACATCTCATCGGGAAAGCTGTGCCAAACATTTGGTTACTGTAACAACTGCTCTCCAAAACGTGATACCTTCGATAGCTCAGTTGGTAGAGCGGAGGACTGTAGTGTTTCTAAAGTTATCCTTAGGTCGCTGGTTCGAATCCGGCTCGAAGGACATTATTTTTCCTTTTTTGTTAAGCTTTTCTTAGAGAAATTGAACTGAAATTTAAAGACAATACTATCATAGTGAAATAAAGATACAAAGTTCCCAGTTTCGGTTTTTTGTACCTTTCCAATTTAGTTATTATTTTCCGAACTTAATTTTCTTTCAACTTTGCCTCAGTCTTGAACATCTCATCGGGAAAGCTGTGCCAAACATTTGGTTACTGTAACAACTGCTCTCCAAAACGTGATACCTTCGATAGCTCAGTTGGTAGAGCGGAGGACTGTAGTGTTTCTAAAGTTATCCTTAGGTCGCTGGTTCGAATCCGGCTCGAAGGACATTATTTTTCCTTTTTTGTTAAGCTTTTCTTAGAGAAATTGAACTGAAATTTAAAGACAATACTATCATAGTGAAATAAAGATACAAAGTTCCCAGTTTCGGTTTTTTGTACCTTTCCAATTTAGTTATTATTTTCCCGAACTTAATTTTCTTTCAACTTTGCCTCAGTCTTGAACATCTCATCGGGAAAGCTGTGCCAAACATTTGGTTACTGTAACAACTGCTCTCCAAAACGTGATACCTTCGATAGCTCAGTTGGTAGAGCGGAGGACTGTAGTGTTTCTAAAGTTATCCTTAGGTCGCTGGTTCGAATCCGGCTCGAAGGACATTATTTTTCCTTTTTGTTAAGCTTTTCTTAGAGAAATTGAACTGAAATTTAAAGACAATACTATCATAGTGAAATAAAGATACAAAATTCCCAGTTTCGGTTTTTGTACCTTTCCAATTTAGTTATTATTTTCCCGAACTTAATTTTCTTTCAACTTTGCCTCAGTCTTGAACATCTCATCGGGAAAGCTGTGCCAAACATTTGGTTACTGTAACAACTGCTCTCCAAAACGTGATACCTTCGATAGCTCAGTTGGTAGAGCGGAGGACTGTAGTGTTTCTAAAGTTATCCTTAGGTCGCTGGTTCGAATCCGGCTCGAAGGACATTATTTTTCCTTTTTTGTTAAGCTTTTCTTAGAGAAATTGAACTGAAATTTAAAGACAATACTATCATAGTGAAATAAAGATACAAAGTTCCCAGTTTCGGTTTTTTGTACCTTTCCAATTTAGTTATTATTTTCCGAACTTAATTTTCTTTCAACTTTGCCTCAGTCTTGAACATCTCATCCGGAAAGCTGTGCCAAACATTTGGTTACTGTAACAACTGCTCTCCAAAACGTGATACCTTCGATAGCTCAGTTGGTAGAGCGGAGGACTGTAGTGTTTCTAAAGTTATCCTTAGGTCGCTGGTTCGAATCCGGCTCGAAGGACATTATTTTTCCTTTTTTGTTAAGCTTTTCTTAGAGAAATTGAACTGAAATTTAAAGACAATACTATCATAGTGAAATAAAGATACAAAATTCCCAGTTTCGGTTTTTGTACCTTTCCAATTTAGTTATTATTTTCCCGAACTTAATTTTCTTTCAACTTTGCCTCAGTCTTGAACATCTCATCGGGAAAGCTGTGCCAAACATTTGGTTACTGTAACAACTGCTCTCCAAAACGTGATACCTTCGATAGCTCAGTTGGTAGAGCGGAGGACTGTAGTGTTTCTAAAGTTATCCTTAGGTCGCTGGTTCGAATCCGGCTGAAGGACATTATTTTTCCTTTTTTGTTAAGCTTTTCTTAGAGAAATTGAACTGAAATTTAAAGACAATACTATCATAGTGAAATAAAGATACAAAGTTCCCAGTTTCGGTTTTTTGTACCTTTCCAATTTAGTTATTATTTTCCGAACTTAATTTTCTTTCAACTTTGCCTCAGTCTTGAACATCTCATCGGGAAAGCTGTGCCAAACATTTGGTTACTGTAACAACTGCTCTCCAAAACGTGATACCTTCGATAGCTCAGTTGGTAGAGCGGAGGACTGTAGTGTTTCTAAAGTTATCCTTAGGTCGCTGGTTCGAATCCGGCTCGAAGGACATTATTTTTCCTTTTTTGTTAAGCTTTTCTTAGAGAAATTGAACTGAAATTAAAAAAAAATACTATCATAGTGAAATAAAGATACAAAGTTCCCAGTTGCGGTTTTTGTACCTTTCCAATTTAGTTATTATTTTCCGAACTTAATTTTCTTTCAACTTTGCCTCAGTCTTGAACATCTCATCGGGAAAGCTGTGCCAAACATTTGGTTACTGTAACAACTGCTCTCCAAAACGTGATACCTTCGATAGCTCAGTTGGTAGAGCGGAGGACTGTAGTGTTTCTAAAGTTATCCTTAGGTCGCTGGTTCGAATCCGGCTCGAAGGACATTATTTTTTTTTTTGTTAAGCTTTTCTTAGAGAAATTGAACTGAAATTTAAAGACAATACTATCATAGTGAAATAAAGATACAAAGTTCCCAGTTTCGGTTTTTTGTAACTTTCCAATTTAGTTATTATTTTCCGAACTTAATTTTCTTTCAACTTTGCCTCAGTCTCGAACATCTCATCGGGAAAGCTGTGCCAAACATTTGGTTACTGTAACAACTGCTCGCCAAAGCGTGATTCCTTCGATAGCTCAGTTGGTAGAGCGGAGGACTGTAGTGTTTCTAAAGTTATCCTTAGGTCGCTGGTTCGAATCCGGCTCGAAGGACATTATTTTCCTTTTTTGTTAAGCTTTTCTTAGAGAAATTGAACTGAAATTTAAAGACAATACTATCATAGTGAAATAAAGATACAAAGTTCCAGTGTCGGTTTTTTGTACCTTTCCAATTTAGTTATTATTTTCCGAACTTAATTTTCTTTCAACTTTGCCTCAGTCTTGAACATCTCATCGGGAAAGCTGTGCCAAACATTTGGTTACTGTAACAACTGCTCTCCAAAACGTGATACCTTCGATAGCTCAGTTGGTAGAGCGGAGGACTGTAGTGTTTCTAAAGTTATCCTTAGGTCGCTGGTTCGAATCCGGCTCGAAGGACATTATTTTCCCTTTTTTGTTAAGCTTTTCTTAGAGAAATTGAACTGAAATTTAAAGACAATACTATCATAGTGAAATAAAGATACAAAGTTCCCAGTGTCGGTTTTTGTACCTTTCCAATTTAGTTATTATTTTCCCGAACTTAATTTTCTTTCAACTTTGCCTCAGTCTTGAACATCTCATCGGGAAAGCTGTGCCAAACATTTGGTTACTGTAACAACTGCTCTCCAAAACGTGATACCTTCGATAGCTCAGTTGGTAGAGCGGAGGACTGTAGTGTTTCTAAAGTTATCCTTAGGTCGCTGGTTCGAATCCGGCTCGAAGGACATTATTTTTCCTTTTTTGTTAAGCTTTTCTTAGAGAAATTGAACTGAAATTTAAAGACAATACTATCATAGTGAAATAAAGATACAAAGTTCCCAGTGTCGTTTTTTGTACATTTTTAATTTAGTTATTATTTTCCGAACTTAATTTTCTTTCAACTTTGCCTCAGTCTCGAACATCTCATCGGGAAAGCTGTGCCAAACATTTGGTTACTGTAACAACTGCTCTCCAAAACGTGATACCTTCGATAGCTCAGTTGGTAGAGCGGAGGACTGTAGTGTTTCTAAAGTTATCCTTAGGTCGCTGGTTCGAATCCGGCTCGAAGGACATTATTTTTCCTTTTTGTTAAGCTTTTCTTAGAGAAATTGAACTGAAATTTAAAGACAATACTATCATAGTGAAATAAAGATACAAAGTTCCCAGTGTCGGTTTTTTGTACCTTTCCAATTTAGTTATTATTTTCCCGAACTTAATTTTCTTTCAACTTTGCCTCAGTCTCGAACATCTCATCGGGAAAGCTGTGCCAAACATTTGGTTACTGTAACAACTGCTCGCCAAAGCGTGATTCCTTCGATAGCTCAGTTGGTAGAGCGGAGGACTGTAGTGTTTCTAAAGTTATCCTTAGGTCGCTGGTTCGAATCCGGCTCGAAGGACATTATTTTTCCTTTTTTGTTAAGCTTTTCTTAGAGAAATTGAACTGAAATTTAAAGACAATACTATCATAGTGAAATAAAGATACAAAGTTCCCAGTGTCGGTTTTTTGTACACTTTTAATTTAGTTATTATTTTCCGAAGTTAATTTTCTTTCAACTTTGCCTCAGTCTTCGAACATCTCATCGGGAAAGCTGTGCCAAACATTTGGTTACTGTAACAACTGCTCGCCAAAACGTGATTCCTTCGATAGCTCAGTTGGTAGAGCGGAGGACTGTAGTGTTTCTAAAGTTATCCTTAGGTCGCTGGTTCGAATCCGGCTCGAAGGACATTATTTTTCCTTTTTTGTTAAGCTTTTCTTAGAGAAATTGAACTGAAATTTAAAAAAATACTATCATAGTGAAATAAAGATACAAAGTTCCCAGTGTCGGTTTTTTGTACCTTTCCAATTTAGTTATTATTTTCCGAACTTAATTTTCTTTCAACTTTGCCTCAGTCTTGAACATCTCATCGGGAAAGCTGTGCCAAACATTTGGTTACTGTAACAACTGCTCTCCAAAACGTGATACCTTCGATAGCTCAGTTGGTAGAGCGGAGGACTGTAGTGTTTCTAAAGTTATCCTTAGGTCGCTGGTTCGAATCCGGCTCGAAGGACATTATTTTTCCTTTTTTGTTAAGCTTTTCTTAGAGAAATTGAACTGAAATTTAAAGACAATACTATCATAGTGAAATAAAGATACAAAGTTCCCAGTTTCGGTTTTTTGCCATTCCAATTTAGTTATTATTTTCCGAACTTAATTTTCTTTCAACTTTGCCTCAGTCTTGAACATCTCACGGGAAAGCTGTGCCAAACATTTGGTTACTGTAACAACTGCTCTCCAAAACGTGATACCTTCGATAGCTCAGTTGGTAGAGCGGAGGACTGTAGTGTTTCTAAAGTTATCCTTAGGTCGCTGGTTCGAATCCGGCTCGAAGGACATTATTTTTCCTTTTTTGTTAAGCTTTTCTTAGAGAAATTGAACTGAAATTTAAAGACAATACTATCATAGTGAAATAAAGATACAAAGTTCCCAGTGTCGGTTTTTTGTACATTTGTAATTTAGTTATTATTTTCCGAAGTTAATTTTCTTTCAACTTTGCCTCAGTCTCGAACATCTCATCGGGAAAGCTGTGCCAAACATTTGGTTACTGTAACAACTGCTCGCCAAAACGTGATACCTTCGATAGCTCAGTTGGTAGAGCGGAGGACTGTAGTGTTTCTAAAGTTATCCTTAGGTCGCTGGTTCGAATCCGGCTCGAAGGACATTATTTTTCCTTTTTTGTTAAGCTTTTCTTAGAGAAATTGAACTGAAATTTAAAGACAATACTATCATAGTGAAATAAAGATACAAAGTTCCCAGTGTCGGTTTTTTGTACCTTTCCAATTTAGTTATTATTTTCCGAACTTAATTTTCTTTCAACTTTGCCTCAGTCTTGAACATCTCATCGGGAAAGCTGTGCCAAACATTTGGTTACTGTAACAACTGCTTCCAAAACGTGATACCTTCGATAGCTCAGTTGGTAGAGCGGAGGACTGTAGTGTTTCTAAAGTTATCCTTAGGTCGCTGGTTCGAATCCGGCTCGAAGGACATTATTTTTCCTTTTTTGTTAAGCTTTTCTTAGAGAAATTGAACTGAAATTTAAAGACAATACTATCATAGTGAAATAAAGATACAAAGTTCCCAGTGTCGGTTTTTTGTACCTTTCCAATTTAGTTATTATTTTCCCGAACTTAATTTTCTTTCAACTTTGCCTCAGTCTTGAACATCTCATCGGGAAAGCTGTGCCAAACATTTGGTTACTGTAACAACTGCTCTCCAAAACGTGATACCTTCGATAGCTCAGTTGGTAGAGCGGAGGACTGTAGTGTTTCTAAAGTTATCCTTAGGTCGCTGGTTCGAATCCGGCTCGAAGGACATTATTTTTCCTTTTTTGTTAAGCTTTTCTTAGAGAAATTGAACTGAAATTTAAAGACAATACTATCATAGTGAAATAAAGATACAAAGTTCCCAGTTTCGGTTTTTTGTACCTTTCCAATTTAGTTATTATTTTCCCGAACTTAATTTTCTTTCAACTTTGCCTCAGTCTTGAACATCTCATCGGGAAAGCTGTGCCAAACATTTGGTTACTGTAACAACTGCTCTCCAAAACGTGATACCTTCGATAGCTCAGTTGGTAGAGCGGAGGACTGTAGTGTTTCTAAAGTTATCCTTAGGTCGCTGGTTCGAATCCGGCTGGAAGGACATTATTTTTCCTTTTTTGTTAAGCTTTTCTTAGAGAAATTGAACTGAAATTTAAAGACAATACTATCATAGTGAAATAAAGATACAAAGTTCCCAGTGTCGGTTTTTTGTACCTTTCCAATTTAGTTATTATTTTCCGAACTTAATTTTCTTTCAATTTGCCTCAGTCTTGAACATCTCATCGGGAAAGCTGTGCCAAACATTTGGTTACTGTAACAACTGCTCTCCAAAACGTGATACCTTCGATAGCTCAGTTGGTAGAGCGGAGGACTGTAGTGTTTCTAAAGTTATCCTTAGGTCGCTGGTTCGAATCCGGCTGGAAGGACATTATTTTTCCTTTTTTGTTAAGCTTTTCTTAGAGAAATTGAACTGAAATTTAAAGACAATACTATCATAGTGAAATAAAGATACAAAGTTCCCAGTTTCGGTTTTTGTACTTTCCAATTTAGTTATTATTTTCCCGAACTTATTTTCTTTCAAACTTTGCCTTAGCCATGAACATCTCATCGGGAAGCTGTGCCAAACATTTGGTTTTTCTTAGAGAAATTGAACTGAAATTTAAAGACAATACTATCATAGTGAAATAAAGATACAAAATTCCCAGTTTCGTTTTTGTACCTTTCCAATTTAGTTATTATTTTCCGAACTTATTTTCTTTTCAACTTTGCCTCAGTCTTGAACATCTCATCCGGAAAGCTGGTGCAAACATTTGGTTACTGTAACAACTGCTCTCCAAAACGATACCTTCGATAGCTCAGTTGGTAGAGCGGAGGACTGTAGTGTTCTAAAGTTATCCTTAGGTCGCTGGTTCGAATCCGGCTCGAAGGACATTATTTTTCCTTTTTTGTTAAGCTTTTCTTAGAGAAATTGAACTGAAATTTAAAGACAATACTATCATAGTGAAATAAAGATACAAAGTCCCAGTGTCGGTTTTTTGTACATTTGTAATTTAGTTATTATTTTCCGAAGTTAATTTTTCTTTCAACTTCCTCAGTCTCGAACATCTCATCGGGAAAGCTGTGCCAAACATTGGTTACTGTAACAACTGCTCGCCAAAACGTGATTCCTTCGATAGCTCAGTTGGTAGAGCGGAGGACTGTAGTGTTTCTAAAGTTATCCTTAGGTCGCTGGTTCGAATCCGGCTCGAAGGACATTATTTTCCCTTTTTTGTTAAGCTTTTCTTAGAAAATTGAACTGAAAAGTTAAAGACAATACTATCATAGTGAAATAAAGATACAAAATACCCAGTTTCGGTTTTCTGTACATTTTACATTTAGTTATTATTTTCCGAACTTAATTTTCTTTCAACTTGCCTCAGTCTTGAACATCTCATCGGGAAAGCTGTGCCAAACATTTGGTTACTGTAACAACTGCTCTCCAAAACATGATACCTTCCATAGCTCAGTTGGTAGAGCGGAGGACTGTAGTGTTTCTAAAGTTATCCTTAGGTCGCTGGTTCGAATCCGGCTCGAAGGACATTATTTTCCTTTTTGTTAAGCTTTTCTTAGAGAAATTGAACTGAATTTAAAGACATACTATCATAGTGAAATAAAGATACAAAATTCCCAGTTTCGGTTTTGTGTACCTTTCCAATTTAGTTATTATTTTCCGAACTTAATTTTTCTTTCAACTTTGCCTCAGTCTTGAACATCTCATCGGGAAAGCTGTGCCAAACATTTGGTTTACTGTAACAACTGCTCTCAAAACGTGATACCTTCGATAGCGCAGTTGTAGAGCGGAGGACTGTAGTGTTCTAAGTTATCCTTAGGTCGCTGGTTCGAATCCGCCTCGAAGGACATTATTTTTTCCTTTTTGTTAAGCTTTTCTTAGAGAAATTGAACTGAAATTTAAAGACAATACTATCATAGTGAAATAAAGATACAAAGTTCCCAGTTTCGGTTTTTTTGTACCTTTCCAATTTAGTTTTATTTCCCGAACTTAATTTTCTTTCAACTTGCCTCAGTCTCGAACATCTCATCGGGAAAGCTGTGCCAAACATTGGTTACTGTAATAACTGCTTGCCAAACGTGATTCCTTCGATAGCTCAGTTAGTAGAGCGGAGGACTGTAGTGTTTCTAAAGTATCCTTAGGTCGCTGGTTCGAAATCCGGCTCGAAGGACATTATTTTTCCCTTTTTGTTAAGCTTTTCTTAGAGAAATTGAACTGAAAATTTAAAGACAATACTATCATAGTGAAATAAAGATACAAAGTTCCATGTGTCTTTCCAATTTAGTTATTATTTTCCCGAACTTAATTTTCTTTCAACTTTGCCTCAGTCTTGAACATCTCATCGGGAAAGCTGTGCCAAACATTTGGTTACTGTAACAACTGCTCTCCAAAACGTGATACCTTCGATAGCTCAGTTGGTAGAGCGGAGGACTGTAGTGTTTCTAAAGTTATCCTTAGGTCGCTGGTTCGAATCCGGCTCGAAGGACATTATTTTTCTTTTTTTGTTAAGCTTTTCTTAGAGAAATTGAACTGAAAATTAAAGACAATACTATCATAGTGAAATAAAGATACAAAGTTCCCAGTGTCGGTTTTTTGTACATTTTAATTTAGTTATTATTTTTCCGAAGTTAATTTTCTTTCAACTTTGCCTCAGTCTCGAACATCTCATCGGGAAAGCTGTGCCAAACATTTGTTACTGTAACAACTGCTCTCCAAAACGTGATACCTTCGATAGCTCAGTTGGTAGAGCGGAGGACTGTAGTGTTTCTAAAAGTTATCCTTAGGTCGCTGGTTCGAATCCGGCTCGAAGGACATTATTTTTTCCTTTTTTGTTAAGCTTTTCTTAGAGAAATTGAACTGAAATTTAAAGAACAATACTATCATAGTGAAATAAAGATACAAAGTTCCCAGTGTCGGTTTTTTGTACCTTTCCAATTTAGTTATTATTTTCCGAACTTAATTTTCTTTCAACTTTGCCTCAGTCTTGAACATCTCATCGGGAAAGGCTGTGCCAAACATTTGGTTACTGTAACAACTGCTCTCCCGGCTCGCAGGACATTATTTTTCCTTTTCGTTTAAGCTTTTCTTAGAGAAATTGAACTGAAATTTAAAGACAATACTATCATAGTGAAATAAAGATACAAAAGTTACAAAGTTTCGGTTTTTGTAATTTAAATATTAGTTATTATTTTCCGAACTTAATTTTCTTTCAACTTTGCCTCAGTCTGGAACATCTCATCGGGAAAGCTGTGCCAAACATTTGGTTACTGTAACAACTGCTCTCCAAAACGTGATATCTTCGATAGCTCAGTTGGTAGAGCGGAGGACTGTAGTGTTTCTAAAGTTATCCTTAGGTCGCTGGTTCGAATCCGGCTCGAAGGACATTATTTATTTTTTGTTAAGCTTTTCTTAGAGAAATTGAACTGAAATTTAAAGAAAATACTATCATAGTGAAATAAAGATACAAACGTTCCCAGTGTCGGTTTTTTGTACTTTCCAATTTAGTTATTATTTTCCGAACTTAATTTTCTTTCAACTTTCTCAGTCTCGAACATCTCATCGGGAAAGCTGTGCCAAACATTTGGTTACTGTAACAACTGCTCGCCAAAGCGTGATTCCTTCGATAGCTCAGTTGGTAGAGCGGAGGACTGTAGTGTTTCTAAAGTTATCCTTAGGTCGCTGGTTCGAATCCGGCTGGAAGGACATTATTTTGCCTTTTTGTTAAGCTTTTTTTTAGAGAAATTGAACTGAAATTTAAAGACAATACTATCATAGTGAAATAAGATACAAAGTTCCCAGTGTCGGTTTTTTTGTACATTTTTAATTTAGTTTTATTTTCCGAAGTTAATTTTCTTTCAACTTTGCCTCAGTCTCGAACATCTCATCGGGAAAGCTGTGCCAAACATTTGGTTACTGTAACAACTGCTCTCCAAAACGTGATACCTTCGATAGCTCAGTTGGTAGAGCGGAGGACTGTAGTGTTTCTAAAGTTATCCTTCGGTCGCTGGTTCGAATCCGGCTCGAAGGACATTATTTTTCCTTTTTTGTTAAGCTTTTCTTAGAGAAATTGAACTGAAATTTAAAGACAATACTATCATAGTGAAATAAAGATACAAAGTTCCCAGTGTGGTTTTTTGTACCTTTCCAATTTAGTTATTATTTTCCGAACTTAATTTCTTTTGTTGTAGTGTTTCTAAAGTTATCCTTAGGTCGCTGGTTCGAAATCGGCTCGAAGAACATTATTTTTCCTTTTTTTTTTTAAGCTTTTCTTAGAGAAATTGAACTGAAATTTAAAGACAATACTATCATAGTGAAATAAAGATACAAAATCCCAGTTTCGGTTTTTTGTACCTTTCCAATTTAGTTATTATTTTCCGAACTTAATTTTCTTTCAACTTTGCCTCAGTCTTGAACATCTCATCGGGAAAGCGGTGCCAAACATTTGGTTACTGTAACAACTGCTCTCCAAAACGTGATACCTTCGATAGCTCAGTTGGTAGAGCGGAGGACTGTAGTGTTTCTAAAGTTATCCTTAGGTCGCTGGTTCGAATCCGGCTCGAAGGACATTATTTTTCCTTTTTTGTTAAGCTTTTCTTAGAGAAATTGAACTGAAATTTAAAGACAATACTATCATAGTGAAATAAAGATACAAAGTTCCCAGTTGCGGTTTTTTGTACCTTTTCAATTTAGTTATTATTTTCCGAACTTAATTTTCTTTCAACTTTCTCAGTCTCGAACATCTCATCGGGAAAGCTGTGCCAAACATTTGGTTACTGTAACAACTGCTCGCCAAAGCGTGATTCCTTCGATAGCTCAGTTGGTAGAGCGGAGGACTGTAGTGTTTCTAAAGTTATCCTTAGGTCGCTGGTTCGAATCCGGCTGGAAGGACATTATTTTGCCTTTTTGTTAAGCTTTTCTTAGAGAAATTGAACTGAAATTTTAAAGACAATATTATCATAGTGAAATAAAGATACAAAGTTCCCAGTGTCGGTTTTTTGTACATTTTAATTTAGTTATTATTTTCCGAAGTTAATTTTCTTTCAACTTTGCCTCAGTCTGAAGATCTCATCGGGAAAGCTGTGCCAAACATTGGTTACTGTAACAACTGCTCTCCAAACGTGATACCTTCGATAGCTCAGTTGGTAGAGCGGAGGACTGTAGTGTTTCTAAAGTTATCCTTAGGTCGCTGGTTCGAATCCGGCTTGGAAGGACATTATTTTCCTTTTTTGTTAAGCTTTTCTTAGAGAAATTGAACTGAAATTTAAAGACAATACTATCATAGTGAAATAAAGATACAAAGTTCCCAGTTTCGGTTTTTTGTCCCTTCCAATTTAGTTATTATTTTCCCGAACTTAATTTTCTTTTGTTGTAAGTGTTTCTAAAGTTATCCTTAGGTCGCTGGTTCGAATTCGGCTCGAAGCGGACATTATTTTTTCCTTTTTTTTTTAAGCTTTTCTTAGAGAAATTGAACTGAAATTTAAAGACAAACTATCATAGTGAAATAAAGATACAAAGTTCCAGTTTCGGTTTTTTTCTCCATTCCAATTTAGTTTTCTTTTCCGAACTTAATTTTCTTTCAACTTTCCCTCAGTCTTGAACATCTCACGAGAAAGCTGTGCCAAACATTTGGTTACTGTAACAACTGCTCTCCAAAACGTGATACCTTCGATAGCTCAGTTGGTAGAGCGGAGGACTGTAGTGTTTCTAAAGTTATCCTTAGGTCGCTGGTTCGAATCCGGCTCGAAGGACATTATTTTTCTTTTTTGTTAAGCTTTTCTTAGAGAAATTGAACTGAAAGTTAAAGACAATACTATCATAGTGAAATAAAGATACAACGTTCCAGTGTCGGTTTTTTGTACCTTTTCAATTTAGTTATTATTTTCCGAACTTATTTTCTTTCAACTTTCTCAGTCTCGAACATCTCATCGGGAAAGCTGTGCCAAACATTTGTTACTGTAACAACTGCTCGCCAAAGCGTGATTCTTTCGATAGCTCAGTTGGTAGAGCGGAGGACTGTAGTGTTTCTAAAGTTATCCTTAGGTCGCTGGTTCGAATCCGGCTGGAACATTTTTAATTT
The DNA here is from genome assembly GCA_016490735.1 of Pachyseris speciosa. Taxonomy (NCBI): domain Eukaryota; kingdom Metazoa; phylum Cnidaria; class Anthozoa; order Scleractinia; family Pachyseridae; genus Pachyseris; species Pachyseris speciosa. The sequence continues at coordinate 237,686 of JAEMWC010000607.1, forward strand.
AGTTATTATTTTCCGAAGTTAATTTTCTTTCAACTTTGCCTCAGTCTCGAAGATCTCATCGGGAAAGCTGTGCCAAACATTTGGTTACTGTAACAACTGCTCTCCAAAACGTGATACCTTCGGAGGACTGTAGTGTTTCTAAAGTTATCCTTAGGTCGCTGGTTCGAATCCGGCTCGAAGGACATTATTTTTCCTTTTTTGTTAAGCTTTTCTTAGAGAAATTGAACTGAAATTTAAAGACAATATATATATAGTGAAATAAAGATACAAAGTTCCCAGTTTCGGTTTTTTGTACCTTTCCAATTTAGTTATTATTTTCCCGAACTTAATTTTTCTTTGGTTGTAGTGTTTCTAAAGTTATCCTTAGGTCGCTGGTTCCGAATTCGGCTCGAAGGCATTATTTTCCTTTTTTTTTTTTAAGCTTTTCTTAGAGAAATTGAACTGAAATTTAAAGACAATACTATCATAGTGAAATAAAGATACAAAGTTCCCAGTTTCGGTTTTTTGTTCCCTTCCAATTTAGTTATTATTTTCCGAACTTAATTTTCTTTCAACTTTGCCTCAGTCTTGAACATCTCATCGGGAAAGCTGTGCCAAACATTTGGTTACTGTAACAACTGCTCTCCAAAACGTGATACCTTCGATAGCTCAGTTGGTAGAGCGGAGGACTGTAGTGTTTCTAAAGTTATCCTTAGGTCGCTGGTTCGAATCCGGCTCGAAGGACATTATTTTTCCTTTTTTGTTAAGCTTTTCTTAGAGAAATTGAACTGAAATTTAAAGACAATACTATCATAGTGAAATAAAGATACAAAGTTCCCAGTGTCGGTTTTTTGTACCTTTCCAATTTAGTTATTATTTTCCGAACTTAATTTTCTTTCAACTTTGCCTCAGTCTTGAACATCTCATCGGGAAGCTGTGCCAAACATTTGGTTACTGTAACAACTGCTCTCCAAAACGTGATTCCTTCGATAGCTCAGTTGGTAGAGCGGAGGACTGTAGTGTTTCTAAAGTTATCCTTAGGTCGCTGGTTCGAATCCGGCTGGAAGGACATTATTTTTCCTTTTTTGTTAAGCTTTTCTTAGAGAAATTGAACTGAAATTTAAAGACAAATACTATCATAGTGAAATAAAGATACAAAGTTCCCAGTGTCGGTTTTTTGTACATTTTTAATTTAGTTATTATTTTCCGAACTTAATTTTCTTTCAACTTTGCCTCAGTCTCGAACATCTCATCGGGAAAGCTGTGCCAAACATTTGGTTACTGTAACAACTGCTCTCCAAAACGTGATACCTTCGATAGCTCAGTTGGTAGAGCGGAGGACTGTAGTGTTTCTAAAGTTATCCTTAGGTCGCTGGTTCGAATCCGGCTCGAAGGACATTATTTTTCCTTTTTTGTTAAGCTTTTCTTAGAGAAATTGAACTGAAATTTAAAGACAATACTATCATAGTGAAATAAAGATACAAAGTTCCCAGTGTCGGTTTTTTGTACCTTTCCAATTTAGTTATTATTTTCCGAACTTAATTTTCTTTCAACTTTGCCTCAGTCTTGAACATCTCATCGGGAAAGCTGTGCCAAACATTTGGTTACTGTAACAACTGCTCTCCAAAACGTGATACCTTCGATAGCTCAGTTGGTAGAGCGGAGGACTGTAGTGTTTCTAAAGTTATCCTTAGGTCGCTGGTTCGAATCCGGCTCGAAGGACATTATTTTTCCTTTTTTGTTAAGCTTTTCTTAGAGAAATTGAACTGAAATTTAAAGACAATACTATCATAGTGAAATAAAGATACAAAGTTCCCAGTGTCGGTTTTTTGTACCTTTCCAATTTAGTTATTATTTTCCGAACTTAATTTTTTTTCAACTTTGCCTCAGTCTTGAACATCTCATCGGGAAAGCTGTGCCAAACATTTGGTTACTGTAACAACTGCTCTCCAAAACGTGATACCTTCGATAGCTCAGTTGGTAGAGCGGAGGACTGTAGTGTTTCTAAAGTTATCCTTAGGTCGCTGGTTCGAATCCGGCTCGAAGGACGTTATTTTTCCTTTTTTGTTAAGCTTTTCTTAGAGAAATTGAACTGAAATTTAAAGACAATACTATCATAGTGAAATAAAGATACAAAGTTCCCAGTTCGGTTTTTTGTACTTTCAAATTTAGTTATTATTTTCCGAACTTAATTTTCTTTCAACTTTGCCTCAGTCTTGAACATCTCATCGGGAAAGCTGTGCCAAACATTTGGTTACTGTAACAACTGCTCTCCAAAACGTGATACCTTCGATAGCTCAGTTGGTAGAGCGGAGGACTGTAGTGTTTCTAAAGTTATCCTTAGGTCGCTGGTTCGAATCCGGCTGGAAGGACATTATTTTTCCTTTTTTTTAAGCTTTTCTTAGAGAAATTGAACTGAAATTTAAAAGACAATACTATCATAGTGAAATAAAGATACAAAGTTCCCAGTTTCGGTTTTTTGTACCTTTCCAATTTAGTTATTATTTTCCCGAACTTAATTTTCTTTCAACTTTTCCTCAGTCTTGAACATCTCATCGGGAAAGCTGTGCCAAACATTTGGTTACTGTAACAACTGCTCTCCAAAACGTGATACCTTCGATAGCTCAGTTGGTAGAGCGGAGGACTGTAGTGTTTCTAAAGTTATCCTTAGGTCGCTGGTTCGAATCCGGCTCGAAGGACATTATTTTTCCTTTTTTGTTAAGCTTTTCTTAGAGAAATTGAACTGAAATTTAAAGACAATACTATCATAGTGAAATAAAGATACAAAGTTCCCAGTTTCGGTTTTTTGTACCTTTCCAATTTAGTTATTATTTTCCCGAACTTAATTTTCTTTCAACTTTGCCTCAGTCTTGAACATCTCATCGGGAAAGCTGTGCCAAACATTTGGTTACTGTAACAACTGCTCTCCAAAACGTGATACCTTCGATAGCTCAGTTGGTAGAGCGGAGGACTGTAGTGTTTCTAAAGTTATCCTTAGGTCGCTGGTTCGAATCCGGCTCGAAGGACATTATTTTTCCTTTTTTGTTAAGCTTTTCTTAGAGAAATTGAACTGAAATTTAAAGACAATACTATCATAGTGAAATAAAGATACAAAGTTCCCAGTGTCGGTTTTTTGTACACTTTTAATTTAGTTATTATTTTCCGAACTTAATTTTCTTTCAACTTTGCCTCAGTCTTGAACATCTCATCGGGAAAGCTGTGCCAAACATTTGGTTACTGTAACAACTGCTCTCCAAAACGTGATACCTTCGATAGCTCAGTTGGTAGAGCGGAGGACTGTAGTGTTTCTAAAGTTATCCTTAGGTCGCTGGTTCGAAATCCGGCTCGAAGGACATTATTTTTCCTTTTTTGTTAAGCTTTTCTTAGAGAAATTGAACTAAAATTTAAAGACAATACTATCATAGTGAAATAAAGATACAAATTCCCAGTTTCGGTTTTTTGTACCTTTCCAATTTAGTTATTATTTTCCCGAACTTAATTTTCTTTCAACTTTGCCTCAGTCTTGAACATCTCATCGGAAAGCTGTGCCAAACATTTGGTTACTGTAACAACTGCTCTCCAAAACGTGATCCTTGGATAGCTCAGTTGGTAGAGCGGAGGACTGTAGTGTTTCTAAAGTTATCCTTAGGTCGCTGGTTCGAATCCGGCTCGAAGGACATTATTTTTCCTTTTTTGTTAAGCTTTTCTTAGAGAAATTGAACTGAAATTTAAAGACAATACTATCATAGTGAAATAAAGATACAAAGTTCCCAGTTTCGGTTTTTTGTACTTTTTAATTTAGTTATTATTTTCCGAACTTAATTTTCTTTCAACTTTGCCTCAGTCTTGAACATCTCATCGGGAAAGCTGTGCCAAACATTTGGTTACTGTAACAACTGCTCGCAAAAGCGTGATACCTTCGATAGCTCAGTTGGTAGAGCGGAGGACTGTAGTGTTTCTAAAGTTATCCTTAGGTCGCTGGTTCGAATCCGGCTCGAAGGACATTATTTTTCCTTTTTTGTTAAGCTTTTCTTAGAGAAATTGAACTGAAATTTAAAGACAATACTATCATAGTGAAATAAAGATACAAAGTTCCCAGTGTCGGTTTTTTGTACCTTTCCAATTTAGTTATTATTTTCCGAACTTAATTTTCTTTCAACTTTGCCTCAGTCTTGAACATCTCATCGGGAAAGCTGTGCCAAACATTTGGTTACTGTAACAACTGCTCTCCAAAACGTGATACCTTCGATAGCTCAGTTGGTAGAGCGGAGGACTGTAGTGTTTCTAAAGTTATCCTTAGGTCGCTGGTTCGAATCCGGCTCGAAGGACATTATTTTCCCTTTTTTGTTAAGCTTTTCTTAGAGAAATTGAACTAAATTTAAAGACAATACTATCATAGTGAAATAAAGATACAAAGTTCCCAGTGTCGGTTTTTTTTACATTTTTAATTTAGTTATTATTTTCCGAACTTAATTTTCTTTCAACTTTGCCTCAGTCTTGAAATCTCATCGGGAAAGCTGTGCCAAACATTTGGTTACTGTAACAACTGCTCGCCAAAACGTGATTCCTTCGATAGCTCAGTTGGTAGAGCGGAGGACTGTAGTGTTTCTAAAGTTATCCTTAGGTCGCTGGTTCGAATCCGGCTCGAAGGACATTATTTTTCCTTTTTTGTTAAGCTTTTCTTAGAGAAATTGAACTGAAATTTAAAGACAATACTATCATAGTGAAATAAAGATACAAAGTTCCCAGTGTCGGTTTTTTGTACCTTTCCAATTTAGTTATTATTTTCCGAACTTAATTTTCTTTCAACTTTGCCTCAGTCTTGAACATCTCATCGGGAAAGCTGTGGCCAAACATTTGGTTACTGTAACAACTGCTCTCCAAAACGTGATACCTTCGATAGCTCAGTTGGTAGAGCGGAGGACTGTAGTGTTTCTAAAGTTATCCTTAGGTCGCTGGTTCGAATCCGGCTCGAAGGACATTATTTTTCCTTTTTTGTTAAGCTTTTCTTAGAGAAATTGAACTGAAATTTAAAGACAATACTATCATAGTGAAATAAAGATACAAAGTTCCCAGTGTCGGTTTTTTGTACCTTTCAATTTAGTTATTATTTTCCGAACTTAATTTTCTTTCAACTTTTCCTCAGTCTTGAACATCTCATCGGGAAAGCTGTGCCAAACATTTGGTTACTGTAACAACTGCTCGCCAAAACGTGATACCTTCGATAGCTCAGTTGGTAGAGCGGAGGACTGTAGTGTTTTTAAAGTTATCCTTAGGTCGCTGGTTCGAATCCGGCTCGAAGGACATTATTTTTCCTTTTTTTTAAGCTTTTCTTAGAGAAATTGAACTGAAATTTAAAGACAATACTATCATAGTGAAATAAAGATACAAAGTTCCCAGTGTCGGTTTTTTGTACATTTTTAATTTAGTTATTATTTTCCGAACTTAATTTTCTTTCAACTTTGCCTCAGTCTTGAACATCTCATCGGGAAAGCTGTGCCAAACATTTGGTTACTGTAACAACTGCTCTCCAAAACGTGATACCTTCGATAGCTCAGTTGGTAGAGCGGAGGACTGTAGTGTTTCTAAAGTTATCCTTAGGTCGCTGGTTCGAATCCGGCTCGAAGGACATTATTTTTCCTTTTTTGTTAAGCTTTTCTTAGAGAAATTGAACTGAAATTTAAAGACAATACTATCATAGTGAAATAAAGATACAAAGTTCCAGTTTCGGTTTTTTGTACCTTTCCAATTTAGTTATTATTTTCGAACTTAATTTTCTTTCAACTTTGCCTCAGTCTTGAACATCTCATCGGGAAAGCTGTGCCAAACATTTGGTTACTGTAACAACTGCTCTCCAAAACGTGATACCTTCGATAGCTCAGTTGGTAGAGCGGAGGACTGTAGTGTTTCTAAAGTTATCCTTAGGTCGCTGGTTCGAATCCGGCTGGAAGGACATTATTTTTCCTTTTTCTTAAGCTTTTCTTGAGAAATTGAACTGAAATTTAAAGACAATACTATCATAGTGAAATAAAGATACAAAGTTCCCAGTTTCGGTTTTTTGTACCTTTTTAATTTAGTTATTATTTTCCGAACTTAATTTTCTTTCAACTTTGCCTCAGTCTTGAACATCTCATCGGGAAAGCTGTGCCAAACATTTGGTTACTGTAACAACTGCTCGCAAAGCGTGATACCTTCGATAGCTCAGTTGGTAGAGCGGAGGACTGTAGTGTTTCTAAAGTTATCCTTAGGTCGCTGGTTCGAATCCGGCTTGAAGGACATTATTTTTCCTTTTTTGTTAAGCTTTTCTTAGAGGATTGAACTGAAATTTAAAGACAATACTATCATAGTGAAATAAAGATACAAAGTTCCCAGTTTCGGTTTCTTGTACATTTTTTATTTAGTTATTATTTCCGAACTTAATTTTCTTTCACGTTGCCTCACTCTTGAACGTTTCATCGGGAAAGCTGTGCCAAATATTTGGTTACTGTAACAACTGCTCTCCAAACGTGATGTATTCGATAGCTCAGTTGATAGAGCGGAGGACTGCTCTCCAAAACTTGATACCTTTGATAGCTCAGTTGGTAGAGCGGAGGACTGTAGTGTTTCTAAAGTTATCCTTAGGTCGCTGGTTCGAATCCGGCTCGAAGGACATTATTTTTCCTTTTTTTTTAAGCGTTTCTTGAGAGATTGAACTGAAAAGTAAAGACAATACTATCATAGTGAAATAAAGATACAAAGTTCCCAGTTTCGGTGTTTTTGTAAATTTTTAATTTAGTTATTATTTTCCGAACTTAATTTTCTTTCAACTTTGCCTCAGTCTTGAACATCTCACCAGGAAAGCTGTGCCAAACATTTGGTTACTGTAACAACTGCTCTCCAAAACCGTGATACCTTCGATAGCTCAGTTGGTAGAGCGTAGGGCTGTAGTGTTTCTAAAGTTATCCTTAGGTCGCTGGTTCGAATTTGTCCGAAGGACATTATTTTTTATTTTTTGTTAAGCTTTTCTTAGAGAAATTGAACTGAAATTTAAAGACAATACTATCATAGTGAAATAAAGATGCAAAGTTCCCAGTTTTGGGTTTTTGTACATTTTTAATTTAGTTATTATTTTCCGAACTTAATTTTCTTTCAACTTTGCCTCACTCTTGAACGTCTCATCGGGAAAGCTGTGCCAAACATTTTGTTACTGTAACAACTCCTCTCCAAACCGTGATACCTTGATAGCTCAGTTGGTAGAGCGGATGACTGTAGTGTTTCTAAAGTTATCCTTAGGTCGCTGGTTCGAATCCGGCTCGCAGGACTTTATTTTGCCTTTTTTGGTTAAGCTGTTTTGAGAGGATTAAACTGAAAAGTAAACACAATACTATCATAGTGAAATAAAGATACAAAGTTCTCAGTCTCGGTTTTTTGTACATTTTTCATTTAGTTATTAGTTTCCGAACTTAATTTTCTTTCAACTTTGCCTCACTCTTGAACGTTTCATCGGGAAAGCTGTGCCAAACATTTGGTTACTGTAACAACTGCTCTCCAAAGCGTGATGTATTCGATAGCTCAGTTGATAGAGCGGAGGACCGTAGTGTTTCTAAAGTTACCCTTAGGTCGCTGGTTCGAATCCGGCTGGAAGGACATTATTTTTCCTTTTTTATTAAACTTTTCTTAGAGAAATTGAACTGAAATTTAAAGACAATACTATCATAGTGAAATAAAGATACAAAGTTCCCAGTTGCGGTTTTTGTACATTTTTAATTTAGTTATTATTTTCCGAACTTAATTTTCTTTCAAGTTTGCCTCAGTCTTGAACATCTCACCGGGAAAGCTGTGCCAAACATTTGGTTACTGTAACAACTGCTCTCCAAAACGTGATACCTTCGATAGCTCAGTTGGTAGAGCGGAGGACTGTAGTGTTTCTAAAGTTATCCTTTGGTCGCTGGTTGGAATCCGGCTGGAAGGACATTATTTTTCCTTTTTTGTCAAGCTTTTCTTGAGAAGATTAAACTGAAAATTAAAGACAGTACTATCATAGTGAAATAAAGATACAAAGTTCCCAGTGTCGGTTTCTTGTACATTTTCAATTTAGTTATTATTTTCCGAACTTAATTTTCTGTCAACTCTGCCTCAGTCTTGAACATCTCATCGGGAAAGCTGTGGCAAACATTTAGTTACTTAACAACTGCTCTCCAAAACGTGATACCTTCGATAGCTCAGTTGGTAGAGCGGAGGACTGTAGTGTTTCTAAAGTTATCCTTAGGTCGCTGGTTCTAATCCGGCTCGAAGGACATTATTTTTCCTTTTTTGTTAAGCTTTTCTTAGAGAAATTGAACTGAAATTTAAAGACAATACTATCATAGTGAAATAAAGATACAAAGTTCCCAGTTTCGGTGTTTTGTAAATTTTTAATTTAGTTATTATTTTCCGAACTTAATTTTCTTTCAACTTTGCCTCAGTCTTGAACATCTCATCGGGAAAGCTGTGCCAAACATTTGGTTACTGTAACAACTGCTCTCCAAAACGTGATACCTTCGATAGCTCAGTTGGTAGAGCGTAGGGCTGTAGTGTTTCTGAAAGTTATCCTTAGGTCGCTGGTTCGAATTTGTCCGAAGGACATTATTTTTCATTTTTTGTTAAGCTTTTCTTAGAGAAATTGAACTGAAATTTGAAGAGAATACTATCATAGTGAAATATAGATAGAAAGTTTTCAGTTTCGGTTTTTTTACATTTTTAATTTAGTTATTATTTTCCGAGCTTAATTTTCTTTCAACTTTGCCTCCCTCTTGAACATCTCATCGGGAAAGCTGTGCCAAACATTTTGTTACTGTAACAACTGCTCTCCAAAACGTGATACCTTCGATAGCTCAGTTGGTAGAGCGGAGGACTGTAGTGTTTCTAAAGTTATCCTTAGTTATTAATTTACCTACTTAATTTTTTGCCAACTTTGCTTGAGTCTTGAACATGTCATCAAGAAAGCTGAGTCAAACATTTGGGTACTGTAACAATTACTCTCCAAATGGTGATACCTTCGATAACTCATTTGGTAGAGCGGAGGACTTTAGTATTTCTAAAGTTATCTTTAGGTCGATGGTTCGAATCCGGCTCGAAGGACATTATTTTTCAAGGTGGTGGCTATCCACAGCTCTATTGACAAACTGCCTGCGCCAAAAAAAGGGTGGACTCTTCCTGGGCGCAACAAAACCGGCCCTTGAAACCCCCTGGATCATCAGTTAAGTTTTGACCCCGAAACGGGGGAAATTTTGTAAGTATTCCAACAACCAAGTGGCGCCACCGATGAGGTTGCAATGCAGCACGATGTGGATTACAGCAGTTGCGATTTTCGAGCAAAAAGATATGGCGAGGACATAAAAAAATGCAAACATGTTGCCGACCGAAAAATGGTCAAAAATCTTGTCACCATTCCAAAGAACAAAAGACAGTGGGGACACGCGTTAACGCGAAACGCAATTAACGCGAAAGGAAAGCTAGGTCTGGGTATTTATTCATAAGTTTTTCAATTTCATTCAAAATATCCCACATACCTCTTAATTCATCTCTTGCATATTCGAAACAATCTTCTCTTAAATTTAATTGTCCAGTGAAGATCGCACGTAAACACTTAAAACTTTGGGTTCGGGTTCTTCAAAATACTTCATTAAAAATTCCATCCTTTTTGATGGGCTTAGTTTCACGGCCGGGTGGTGGGTTAAATTTTTAAGTTTTATTATTTTGTGAATTTTACCCACCCCTTGTGTTCTCTTTCCAGAAACTATCTGTTTAATTGTTTCTCTTAAAATTTTTTTTCTTGCATCTCAAAAGGAAGCGCTGCAATTTGATGGATGCTGCAGTGACATTATACTAAAAAACATATTTCTTCAATTGAAACAAAAGACAGTGGGGACACGCGTTGGCCCGAAACGCGATTAATGCAAAAGAGAAACTTGGTCTGGGATTTTATCATTGAGCTCTTCAATTTTATTTAAAAATTTTTCTGCCTTCTTTAAGATATTTTTTGTTTCTTGAAAAATAATTTTTCTTTTGTCAAAACATTCTTTTCGATACTTCTGTGAAAATAAACATCCTGAATAAGGTGCTAAAAAATCATCTATTGAAATACCACTAAGGCAGTTTTCAAATTCTCGTATTAGACATTCCATTTTTTTGTGTGGGTCTTCCCCACAAGAAAAACTTTCCGAAGGTGTTAGGTCATAAAAGGTGTCCCAAATACATTTTTCAATGTTTTTATTAAAAATAGTAAGTTCATTGATAATTTCCTCCATTTTTTCATGAGCTTGACATTTATTAATGGGGGTTAATTTTCGGTTAGACTACTCTTGTTCTATTTTTTCAAAAATTTGCTTCATATTTACAAATTCAAAGAAATTTGGGTTTTCATTAATTTCTTTGAAAACCTCTTTTGAAAAATTAATTAAAATATCTTGGTTTGTCACCGGTCTCATGAAATGGCGACCACTACTGTACGGAATCTCAATAAAATCCACTTCTTTTTTCGGGCACACAACAGAACCAACCTTCGGCTCCATGAATGTAACTCCACTCTCTTCCTTTAATTGACGGGCCGCTATATGTAACAAAAAAATTAATTATATAAAGGTGAACATTCTTCAATACAACCGACAGGGTGGACCAATTCCCTGTGGCCGCGCCAGTTCGTTTACGACTCGCTTTAATTCCTCGCGGACCTCTTCCTCCAGTGTTCGGGGCCCTCCTTGAATTTTACTTGCAAGGGGCACCACCCACCAATACATTGCGAGCACGCCGAGCAGTAGTGTGGCAACCATGGGTATATATCTGTCCGCCACATTTCTTCAAAATCCTCGACTTCACTCAATGAGCAAAGTTTGTGATCCCTGTTTTTCATCAAACAGGCAAAGCAACAACCGTTGAGGTAACACCAGCTGCATTTTCCACATTCGGTTATCATGGTGTAGCAGCCTTCTATTTCATAGAAGGGGGCGTCGTTGAAAAAACAACGAAGCTCGTTGTGTACTTCGGCCCACGCCCTTTTTTTGTCTTGGGAACGGGCTTTTATTTTTTGTTCAAGCAAGCAACCGTGGACAATAATCCTGCTGGTATACGTTGGATCAAACTGGTGATCTGATCGGCGTAATAAAATCAACAGAGAGTATAAAAGCAAGGGCCGATACAACGTAGAATGGTTTTAAGTTTTGTGTACTATATTTCGGCTGGCCAAACCAGCCTTCTTCAGGTACAATGAGAATTTACATCGGAAGGGGTGTTTATGTAGTTATATACCGGAAACACGTAGAACTAAAATGATTGACAGTGTAAAATAAAATACTAGAAAAAAGGTCTAAAAAAAGATAAACTTATAAGAAAAAATTAACTAATATGTTTCTTCGCGGATGTTAAGACCTTCAGGATCAATTGTTCTGCCTTTTGAAATTAAAAAAGCTTCCCTGGCCTTACGGATTGAGTCTCTGTTAGAAAATATTTTCTCAATGGGGATTAATTGCATGTCATTAGCAGTGTGGTTAGGAGAGGAGAGGAAATGTTCCGCGACTGTGGTAGGTTTAGATTTGGTGTTAGGGTTATCTATGGTACGGCGGTGTTCATTAAATCGGTCTTTTAAACGTCGTTTAGTCTCGCCTATGTATTGTAAATTACAGCGGTTGCATTGAATCATGTAAATGAGGTTTTTAGTGTCACAGGTCAGGTTAGATTTAATATGGCGCGTTTCACCTGTAGAAGAGAAAGTATAGCTTGTGAGTCCATCTGAAATGTAGGGACAAGTAGCGCAATTTTTACCGCAACGGAAACAACCGGAAGGGAGTTGTAGGTGTGAATTAGTAGAATTAGAAGAAAGTTTAGCTGTGACTAGTAAGTCACGGAGATTAGGGCAACGTCTGAAGGCAACAACAGGCAAATGCTGAAAAATGTTTTTGCAGCGGTTAGAAGATAGCAGTAAATTGTAATGTTTTTTGATGATGCTAGAGATGTGAGGAAGTGATGGATTAAAGGTCGTTATAAAAGGTATACGTTTCGGTTTGTTGACGTCTTTGGTTTGTAAAGTGAGTCTGCGGGGGATGTCGGCGGCACGTTGTATTTGTTTAGTGATGAAATTGCGGCTGTAACCGCGTTTGAGAAGATATGTAGTAAGTTGAGCAGCGTGAGTATTAAACGTTTCGTCGGTAGAACAAATACGTCGTAACGGAGTGCTAGACTGAAAGGAATGGCTTTTTTAGTATGCATTGGATGGCAAGAAGAATAGAGTAAGTGTTGGTGCTTGTCTGTAGGTTTAGTATAGAGGTCGGTACAGATATGACCGTCGTTGGTTAATGAGACATCACTTGTCCCTACATTTCAGATGGACTCACAAGCTATACTTTCTCTTCTACAGGTGAAACGCGCCATATTAAATCTAACCTGACCTGTGACACTAAAAACCTCATTTACATGATTCAATGCAACCGCTGTAATTTACAATACATAGGCGAGACTAAACGACGTTTAAAAGACCGATTTAATGAACACCGCCGTACCATAGATAACCCTAACACCAAATCTAAACCTACCACAGTCGCGGAACATTTCCTCTCCTCTCCTAACCACACTGCTAATGACATGCAATTAATCCCCATTGAGAAAATATTTTCTAACAGAGACTCAATCCGTAAGGCCAGGGAAGCTTTTTTAATTTCAAAAGGCAGAACCATTGATCCTGAAGGTCTTAACATCCGCGAAGAAACATATTAGTTAATTTTTTCTTATAAGTTTATCTTTTTTTAGACCTTTTTTCTAGTATTTTATTTTACACTGTCAATCATTTTAGTTCTACGTGTTTCCGGTATATAACTACATAAACACCCCTTCCGATGTAAATTCTCATTGTACCTGAAGAAGGCTGGTTTGGCCAGCCGAAATATAGTACACAAAACTTAAAACCATTCTACGTTGTATCGGCCCTTGCTTTTATTTTTTCACGGAGGATAATTTCCCTCAACTCTGGTGGGAGTTGGCTTACCATGTTAAGTGTGTCCATAATATAACAGCGTCGTTATTCTTCAATTGGGCGGGCGCAGAAGTATGGAGAAAACGAAAAAAAATGCAAGCATGTTGCCGACCGCAAAATGGTAAAATCGTTTGACGCAATTCCTTGGAAAAAAAGACAGTGGGACCATGCGTTGGCCCGCAATGCGATTAACACGAAAGAAAAGCTCGGGGGGGTGGGGGGTGGGGCAATTTTTGCACCCTCTCCATCAGAGGAGTTGTGCTCCTCGACGGTAAGATTGGCCATTTTTTCTTGGGGTTGAGTATGCTTTCAAGCCACTGGTCCATATACATGCGCACACCTTTTGTTCAATTAAGGTATGAAACATTTGTTTTGAAACAGGTCTTCCCTGCTTATTTTTATGTTGTTGTTTGCAAACACGTGAATCAAAAAAGCCCTTTGTTCTGGTGGTAAATGCCCCAAAAAATACAGCACTTCATGGTGCTCCAACAATGGTTGCGGTTTAAAAAATGCCAGAAGCTCTTTGTGCACTCTTTCCATTGCATACTGTAACCACTTTTCCTTAATTAACAGTAATAAATATGTTTTACCTTACCACAACTTGCGCACACTACTTCAACGTATTTGTAGTGTTTACCATCTTTAAAAACCCTCCGCTTAAAGGCTGTTCCTTTTTTGTTGCGGGTTCTTTTCCCTTCTGGTTCACACACAATATTTCTTGGAACCTTTAAGCCGTTGTTTCTGTACGGGTCCGCAAATGATCCCAGGACCGCAAATGATCCCGGACCGCAAATGATCCCCAAAATGGACCGCAAATGATCCCGGACCGCAAATGATCCCCACATTGGACCGCAAATGATCCGAGCAAAAAGTAAGGAATGGCATGGAGTGATATAAAAATGACACACAAAAAACACGTTTTTCATTTTATGAGAATTATTCCATAGTTCCTTTTTTCTTTTTCTTTTTTTTTTTTTTTTCGTTTTTAGTGGAAAATCTGTGATCTTGCGTGACGTTCTGTCTGTTTGTTGATTTCAGGACGCCGGCCGCATAGTACAGTAATTGATTTTGCAAAGACACTTGTTGTGATCGTGGACTGCGAGTTTCGCTTCATGTCTTCTGTTTATTGTGTTGTACATCCCAGGACGTTCGAGAACATGCTTAATCAGATTTCATTCCTGTCGGGTATATGATAAACGCTTCGGTGCACGTGCCCGATTTCAGTGAAAATCGAGCATGTGTAAATTAGCCTGGAAACAGGCTCCACAGTGGGATTTTAAAGGAGCGAAAAGAAGGGTCGAGGCGAAAAAAATCGGCGAGCGAAGCGAGCCGCCATTCCCCCGCTCGGCTCGCTTCGCTCGCCGATGTTTTGTTGGCCACGTTACTTCTTTTCGCTCCTTAACACCACTGCGGAGCCTGGTCCCTGGCTAGTATAATTCAATTGTATAATCACAAATACAACGGAGAATTAAAATGTACACATACCCGTAAAGAAATAACTGAAAAATTCCGCAGTTGATTTCGTTATCTTTTGAAATAAAAGTCTTAAATTGTTCACTGAGCACTCTCATTTAAAATTGTACCCAGAATACTAGAAGTGTTTCTTTCTCACAGTTTCTTTCTCACATTCATGGGATCAGCCGACTGGCCTGTGGCAGGCGAGAAACAAGGTGATGTGGTTGAATGCGGAGAAGGGGTCAAAGATCATCCGAAACTTGTCACCGTCGTGTGAGCTGTGACTCCCACGCGTTCGGAAAATATGGCTAAACTGTCTTGTTCTTATTTCATTGGTATCATTTGTGAACGTTCTTGGAGTTACTAAAGATAAGAACAAACACAAAGATCTCTAAAGACGGAAGTAAAAACGAAATAGGTTTGGATCCTGGTGTGATAACACTGATTGACTGCTTCACATCAGTTGCACAAATGTGTGACCACGTTTACCTTTTTAAAATTAATCAGATGATGATAGTTGTGAGCCATGAATTAAAATAATCGCAATTCATGTCAATTCCCTATCCATACCATTTCACCATCCATGCCATTCCTTATTTTTTGTTCGGGATCATTTGCGGTCCAACATGGTGCAATACGGGGATCATTTGCGGTCCGGGATCATTTGCGGTCCAATTTGGGGATCATTTGCGGTCCGGGATCATTTGCGGTCCGGGATCATTTGCGGTCCTGGGATCATTTGCGGACCCGTACATTTCTCTCCATTATAATGTAGCGCTTTTTTCTTCAACAGACTGTGTCATAAAACCCTTCCTTCACCAACCATTTATCCATATACTCTCTTTCCTGCTGCGACAATTCGTATCTTACTTTTATACACAAATACGCACACTCGTCAATAAAACGGTAATCCTTTGTGTTTTTTATGTACCGCCAGGGTGCTCTGTCCTTTTTTAAAAGCTCCTGCATGTGTCGGAGCTGTTTTTCAGGGCAATAAGCGGTTTTTGGTTTTCATTTTTACCAACCACATGTCAATTTCATTGTTCAGCGCCTGACAATTGTTGCGGCGCAGTTGATATTCACTCAGTACCTCTGCTGTTGTGGTTGCAATTGGTATAATACACCTTTTAATGAATTGCAACAAACCGCAGCCCATCCTATATATTATTCAACATTTTTCAATTGGGGGTAATTCTCCATCATCCCAGTAAACCAGTCCTTTAAGATGTCTAACCTATGGAATTGTTGTTCCGACTCCAAATTAATTGGGTTTGAAGATTGACTTCACCCCACCGATAATACAGAACAATATTTTTTCAATGTCGAAATTAATATAACCAAGTTTTGTAACAATTTTCGTAATGTGTTGATTCAGAAGATACCTATGAGCTGGAGTTATGTCTGGATCAGATAACCACTCTCAGGGCCGTACCTAGGATTTTTTGTCTGCGGGGGCAAACTTCGCACACCTTCACAGGGGTCTCCCGTATACAGACAGGGTTTCTAGTTGGACGTTTTGTTTTACCCCTACACAGAAGGTTGCCTCTAAGACCTTTAAGGAAACAAACCGCACTGATGTTTTTTTTGAATTGTCATGATTTGTTATGGCATAAACACCTTGTTTAGCTTCAAATTGCCCCCAAGTTCTCTGCTACACAATGATGATTTATATACCATCTTTAACTTATATGTAGGTATACTGTGAACAGCAGTTTAACACTTTGTATGGATGGTTTCAAAAACAGGTTGAAAGCCTTCGTTAGTTTGAACAGAGATTGGCTTGAAGGAACTGAGCAAAAATTGTAGGTTTCGGTATCAGAATACCAAGTCTCAAAACGAGTCTATATTAGGCTGTTCTAGATTCTTCTCCAATTTGACTTCATGTCATAGATCTGTCTTTGGAGGAGAAATGACCTCCCTTCCGCGATGAATTATCAGCATAGCAGGGCCACTTAATCGATCTTCTGTCGAATTTTGAAAAGTTAAGCTTAATTTCATAGAGTATTCAATCACTGGACGGATGTTGTTTTGTCCAATCTACAACACTATGAAGTGGCTCACTGATTTTCATACTACAACGAGCTAAGAATGAACACAGCAACCAAGGCAACTATTAGATGTATTAAAGTGCATATCACCCCAAAATATTTTTTCGCTACAATGAACCTTTGCACCGCTTCGAAACGCGTTTCACCTTTCGTTTCTCTTTTTTACCAATTGCTAACTTTTTATAGTATTTCAAAGTTGCGAAAAATTGAGCATCGTTGTTTCACGACCGAGTCAGAAGGGGAGTGGGTCTATTCCCGGGTTGACGTCACAAACTGATTTGCATCGCATCAAGTCTTTGTAAACATGCATGCAAATCAGTTTGTGACGTCAACCCAGGAATAGACCCACTCCCCTTCTAACTCGGTCGTGAAACAACGATGCTCAATTTTTCGCAACTTTGAAATACTATAAAAAGTTAGCAATTGGTAAAAAAGAGAAACGAAAGGTGAAACGCGTTTCGAAGTGGTGCAAAGGTTCATTGTAGCGAAAAAATATTTTGGGGTGATATGCACTTTAAATAACAAACGTTGTAGTTTGATATTTACCTTTTTTGGCGTCAAAGAAGTTCATTATACCTCGTTGAGCGGGAGGCGGGCGCCTTCTTCCCGACATTTTCCCAGCGGATTGAGAGAGAAACGTTTTGCAAACGTTGGCAAGAAACACGCGTCAACTGTTTCCAGCCAAATTCTAAACCACAGGCAGCCCAAATTACATAATCATTACTGTCATAAGAAAACGCGTACTGGCTTTTGCCTCGAAAGATTTTCCAAAATAATGATTTGGAATTTACATTGAAGGAAGATTTTTCAGTCAGTTCTTAAGATTTCGGACCAACATAACTACAAGAAATAGCCCAGCAAATTAAAACACTATGTTAGAAAAAAAATCATTTAGTTTTCCTGGCGGGGGCTACTGTCCCCCCTGCCCCCCCGCTATGTACGGCCCTGGTCTCTCCAAAAAGACTCCTCCACTGCATCAATTTCCTTTAAAACTTCATTTTTAAATGTAAGTAAAACGTCTTTATTTTCCAGTGGTTTTACAAAAAGATACCCATCTTTACATGGAACCTCTACAAATCCTTGTTTTTTATTTTCATTTCTCAATGAACTTACGTCAATGTCGTCATCAAATCCTTCCCAGAACCCTGAAACCCCTGAGGCTTCAAATGAACTTCGATCTGCCATATATTGACCCAGTGCAGGAACATGCCTCTTTACTTCCACGCTCACACCACACACCCCTTCCTTCAATTGGTGGGTCACCATATATACTCCCACAAAAAAATCAAAAATTATTACCCCACCACCACACACCCCGTTTGTTTCCCTTTTATCTCCTTTGCTTTCTCTTGTTATCTTATGTTTACCTCCTCAGTTTCAGACTCGGAGTCGGAGTCGGAGTTATAAGGACAAACATAATGAACATCATCAAAAAGGTTTTCCAGCTCTTCCTCAATTTTTGCAGAAATTAAATCAAGAGTACCCCCAATTCACCCAATCTTTTTATGATTTTTCTCTTTCTGTACTCACTTAATTTATCTAAATTTAAAAGGTTAAAAACAAATTTTTCAGTTTCTTTCATATTAAAAAATTTATATAAAACACCAGGCTCTTGGGTGTTACCTTCTGAAACTTCCCACCAAAAATGGTCTTTAAGTTCCGCAACGGGCGGAGGAATGGGCCGTTTGCTTTCCATAGCTTACCTCAGACACCCCTTTCTTCAATTGACCGACACCCGCTCCCCACCGCACCCGTTTCCATTGTGTTCCCCCGTTTTACCCGCTTGTTTGTTGTGTTTCCCTCGTCGTTCCGCTCCTCGGGTGCTGAGTAGTAGTAGAGGAGTCGCACCAATACTCACCGGAAAACGCGCACCTGACGAGCGAAGCGAGGAGGGTATGCGTTTGGAGGTGGTGTTGGTGCGACTGCTCTACTACTACTCCTCAACTTCAAGGAACTGGGTATATTATTTAATCCATACTGAATATGTGAATGATCATCACAGTTGTGAACACAACTTAAGCTGCAGTAGTGAAAATAAAGCCTGAAAAGGCTTTCAAGGACAGGATTTAAACCAATGACCTTTGTGATACTGGTGCAGCGCTCTACCAACTGAGCTAACAAGCCAACTGGGAGCTGATCATTTTGTTGGTTCATAATATACCTGTTTTCATATATTCATTATCACTTACTCATCACTCACGGGTATTGTATTGAAAACAAAATTAGACAAAGTATTGGGATTAGTAAGAGCCTTACAAATTGTTTAATTAATGTATCCCATAATATATCCATTTGACGTATGGGATAAGTGCTTGGGGTCATATATATGAGTCACCTCTTCAAACCTTATTTATTTTACAAAAGAAAGCAAACGTGTCATTATTTTTTTCAAAAATTTTGACCACCACACTAGCCTTTTGTTTAAGTGTTTTAAGGTAATTATGGTTTTTGACCTTGTTACTTTTCATAATTTTGTTCTTTTTTATGTTTAAGTACACTGTACTTGCAATAACCTCTTTCCTTCTGCATAAGCACTATCATTCTCTCTTTTCTAAGGTAGATTCAATTCCTAGTTAATTTACCTTCCAAAAGTCAGGACCAATTATGGCTAATTGAATGTTTGTTTTCAAGGACCTGTGGAATTTTCATAAGGTTCTGGGAGTTTTTACTCTAGGGCAAACTCTGATCTTCTACATCTTTTGAAGTTGATGTAGGTGAGTTTTGTGTGTACCTTGAATAAATATGTTTGTCGGAATGTCACAGATGGCATTGTAAAATACTCCTCTTTGTCTTGATTGAAAATAGTTGACAGTTCTGTACTGTCTAGTGGTTTCTGTAGCTTTGATTGTTTTTCTTTCTTTTCTTTTCTTTTTTTTGTTGGGGGGGGGGGGGCACCAGATAAGTCGCTGTTCAGTCGATAAAATATATTGCATCTGATACATTTTAACCACTGGATAGCGACTTATCCACTGGGTAGAGTTATCTATCCTTTGAACAACTGGGGCCTGGTATTTTAGTATTTTGTTTGTGTATCTGTGTGTTGCCAACCTAAATTTTTATTCATTGGTTTGTACACTGGCCACCTGGTATTTTAATCCTATTAGGTTATTTCCGGGAGACAGCACGGTCCATTGTCATTTTTCATAACCCTAACGGTAGGCTCTTTCTTTGTTTACTCTGGATGAATTAACTTTTTTTCCTCTGGGTGAATTAACTAATATTTAATGGGATTTCTGATATTGAATGAAGTGTCATGTAATTTCAAATGTGCATGGAGAAAAGTTGGACTACTCCTTAGCTTTCTTGCAAAATAAAGGTCAAGTTAAGACGACTACACTGGTTTCTAGCACTATTCTTCTGTGTTATTAAGGTCAAGAGGTAAATACCAAAATAAGTTTCTTGGCCTTAATTCATATCTAGGTATATTTTTATTGCTTTCCATTTATCTTTCTTTAATTACTATTATTATTTTCTTTCTTTCGTTTTTTTTTTTTTTGGGGGGGGGTGCATACCTGTGTCCAGAGGATACACAATTTCTGATTGTCTTATGGGAGGAAATTGCATTTTTTGTTAAGTGATGATCTGAATCACTATATAACTGATGTGATAGTAATTCAAGAAGCAATCACCAGGATTCTCCACCAATATCCAGTGGCCCTAAACCATAACTAAGTAGCCTACATTTGAACAGGGAACCATACCTGTCATTAGGAATTGCTCTAAAATTGTTAGGAAAGCTTGGTAGCATTCCATGTTCCGTTTTTACAAGAAGTATTAATAAAAGGTTATTTTGAGATTATTTGAAAAAAAAAACTGCCTCAATATTTTTATTCTGCTTAAACAGCTCCAAACAATTTGCAAAGTAATTTTCTTACCTTACTGAGCAGAATGCTTCTTTGTTTGTTTGTTTTTTTGTGTGGGGGGGGGAGGGGGAAGAGGCAAGGGGGCAAATCCATGAAAGGGGGTTCATATCTGCTAGCGGTTTAGTGGACTGGAGGGTCCAAATCTGATCCGGGAACAGATCTGGCGCGCGTTTCTCAAAACACCCGAAAACGTTTCGGGCCCGAAAAACTATTTTACCCGCGCGTATCGAACTTTCGCATGTTGCATTCCTTGTCTGTGACCTTTGTTCCTTTTTGCGCGCGCATCACAAATCAATTATCTCGTTGCAATCAATTGCCACGCAACCTACCGAAACAAGAGATCTGAGTCAATTAACACCCTTTTGAGTTTGATACGTTTTATCGTCATCCGATCATACATTGCTGAAAGTTATCCGTCACTTGTGCACTCGTAGTTCACCTGGTTACTTGGAAACCGATGACCTTCTAAGTCGCGTCGCGTCTTCCACAACAATCACAAGAGAAGAGAGACGCTCTGCTGCTTTCAAACGAAAAACAATTTGCTATTCTAAACTTTGGAGCGTTAATTTGCTTGTCGTTTGAAAGCACAGTCAGTCAGTCAGTTTCTTTAAAGACAAAATACTATTCCCACTACGATACAAAATTCAAAAGGCAGATGGAAACGTGGTACATTTTCGCGTCACACGGCAAATTCTTCAATCTTTCGCGTTAAAGGTGGGCTGTTTGTTTAAGGAAAATGCTCCCTTAATGGTACAGTTACAACGTTTATGCAAAGCTTCAGATCGGCAATCGGAAGTTTTCACACATGATATTTACCAGTGAAACTGTGGACATTCTTGGTTTCTATTAGGAATTGTCCACCGCTCCTACAAAAAAAGAGGATTGTGCAATAGGATGGGCAAGACTTATAATAAGACTTATGCGCAGGATAATTGACGGGGAGTCAGGCCGGGGCTGGAAGCAAGGGTACTCGATTGCAATGAAACACTTTACATCAGTTATCTCGACTGCCCGTGCTCTCCAGCAAATATCAGTAAGCACGATGTTGGCGTTTCCTTTCTCACGAAAAAAATGTGGTACCGGTACATGGCATGTGTCATCTACAGTTTATTCCAGGAATAATTCATTGTTCTGACCAACTGCAACTTTTCAATGACTGATATTTGAAAACTGCAAAAATCAAACACCTCTTTTAATCATGTTTGTTCTCTTACAGGTACAGGTGTTGGCTCACTGTTTAAAGACGGAGCATCTTGACACCCTTCAAGTGCACCTTCCCTATCCTTAATTTCTTCACTGTTGTGCACAAAGTATAGTCTTGACAAAGGATCTTGAAAGACAGGAATGGTATACATTTGCAACACATCAATACGACCAGAAAGTCTACTTCACTTCGTATCGCATTTTATGAAATCTTATCCTATGGCACTGAAAATATCATCAGATATTCATGCAAAATTGCTAGAAATGACCCTTCATTGAATGCTACAACTGGGTGGATTGTTGTCCATCAAATGGAATCCAGGCAATGGAAAGACTTGAGTGGCACAGCCCAAAATTGCAATCACCTTGTACCCTCCTTCACCCATTTATAATATTAATGACACAAGAAGGAGACCAGGTAGACCCCAAAGGAGGTCCGTAATAAAATATTGACTATATTACCGTTAAATTTAAAGATACATCACGTGAAGTTTGTTAACTGTTTTATAGTCATGTTGACTACGTTTTTGTTTAACTAGCCTATCATTGTTTAAATTTTCAGGTTTGAATTTGATGAGTGGGATATTAATAGCCATCAATGTTATTTATCATAAAGGCACACTTTCAA
The DNA here is from genome assembly GCA_016490735.1 of Pachyseris speciosa. Classification (NCBI taxonomy): domain Eukaryota; kingdom Metazoa; phylum Cnidaria; class Anthozoa; order Scleractinia; family Pachyseridae; genus Pachyseris; species Pachyseris speciosa. Next base: position 259,844 of record JAEMWC010000607.1, read on the forward strand.
AGGAATTCCATAGAAACTAGAAAGCTTGTGACTATATAGCGATATGGCCATCCAGGCAGAAGAGAAGCTTGCCATATTGACTGTTGTTGTTATTGTTGTAAATGTTTTTTAAATTTCCAAAGGCCTCCCTTTGTGTTGACAGAGTTGTCATTATCCCAGTTAGGGTTATACGCTGACTTGGTTGGCTGTTCAGACATTTTTCAGCTATTTTCAAAAGGGTAGAAATTTGTTCTTTTGTACCAATTTTTTCCAGAACAGTTCCTAAAGAATAAACATCGCGCTGCTTGCTGTTTGGTGATCCAGATAACACTTCTGGTGCTATGTGTTTGTAAATTTTGTGGTACTTTTTAGCTGATGAATTTTTTATTAGACATGCTTTTCCAAAGTCAGTTAAGTATCCTTTACCATTCGACACAACAATATTGTTGCTTTTTATATTGCAATTAAGAAAGCCTTTCTTGTGTATGTGGTCTAAGGCATCAGCCACATGAAAAGAAATTTTAATCCAATCCCTCTTATCCAGTGCATTATCTCTTTGAAGAAGCTCATGGATGGTAGATGAATTGTATTCTTCCCCAATTAACTCCATTACAATTGAATAAGGCTTTTGCTCCAACTGCACACCCAAGATAGTTGGAATATTTGCACGTGAGATCAGTTGCATGATTTGAGCTTCCTTGATTACTTCACTCACACTACTCCTGGACATTGCTTTCTCGACTACAACAATATTGAATCTTAAGTAGGTCCTTAAGAAACATTTCCCAAAGGAGCCTTCACCAAGACAGGGTGATTTGCCGATAGGAAGAAGATCTTTTGGGCAAATGTTATTAATAGTTGCCATGTTTTGTACTATTCCCTGTAGGAAGAAAAAAGTTATGTTTTAGTGTACTTATGGACACATGTAATTAGTATAATTTAAATAAATGTTGACACAATTAGCCAGTATTGAAGCATTTAAGTTAGATATTGATTTCATATATTTGTCTTGATGGCTTCTTTTCCTAATAGTCAAATGTATAGTTTCTTGAAGTAACTTTTGTAGCGGCCTGTGATGTTAAATTTCTGTAGCCGGTGACCGGTACCATTGCCACATTAGTGTTAACTAGTGGCAATTACTATAAATAAAGATTAAAAAGTAAGATGTATTTAGCATGAGTGTCAAAGAAAGTTAACTGACAGATCTAACCTCAAACATTTTTAATAAAAGTTCAGTGCCCTTCATAACAGGACCCCCATACTTCTTCGTATAATCAACGCCCCCCACCCTCGCGCTTAGCCACTTCGTTCATTGTTACGAGATGCGGAGATGTGTTCTTTTGTGTAGTGTGTTTAAAACTCCCCAGATGGCTTACCTCTGGGCGATGCGCACTTTTGTGAAATAATTATTTCAGTCGCTTGTTCTCAGCGCATTTCTCTCTCCACCGTCGGCAGTAAATACTTGACGTTTCTCGCAGTTTCGTCACTTCTTTTAAGCGATCCTCATGCGCCTTTCGTAATTTCATTGCCTCAGAGGCTCTCTTCTCTGCGGATCTTTGTTTGCGCTTACGTTTCTGTCGCGCATTGCGAAGTTTTCGCTTCTCTTGGATCGTGTGTTCTCTGAATTTTCCCATTCCGAACACTCCGCGCCATTTGCTCGTTTCGCGCCAGATTTAGCGTGTATTCCGCTGGCACAACTGCTCGCTGACCTGACTCAGATACCAGCGCCATCTTTGATTTTTGTTCAAAAAGACCTTCCAGAGTTCACTGGGGACACCATTGTCCCGGTTCTCAATCAACCTTGGGCCAAAACCGTGGAAGTCATCATTTGATTGGCTATCAAAGCAAAAGAGAAACAATATGGCGGACGAAGAGAGGAATACGGCCGTCGGGCTGATGCACCAAGTTAATGAGCTATCACTGGTGACTTCACAAAGCACAGTACAATGGAGAAACAATACAAAGAACGATAACAATAAACCAAACGCAATTTGAAGAAAACAATATACACTAACAATGGACTTGGTACTGGTGCATTAATTTTGACCCTCTAATGTTTCGTTTTATTTTGATCATTGTCGTTGCTTTCCAACTTTGAGGTATATGTTGCCCCAACTAATCATTTTCTTTTCTTTTAAGTTCTTGAAGATAGCCTTCAACAAATTCAATTTTGTGGACAACACGGGTGAGTTTAGAGAACTTTAACCATCCTTTTGCGCCATTTGTCGGATTACTGTTGGTAACTGGATAGGTTAACTTAAAAGAGGGCTTTTAAAAGAACATAAATTATTACTTCCCGCGCATTTTCAAGGCCAGATTGACAGTAACGTACGTTGTCGGTTTGGAAAATGGAAGGATTACTTTGTGATTTTTGGCTCCCTGGTGGAAATGCTGTCAAGCGGCAACGGGTTTATAATCCTAGTTTTCAAGCTACAGAGATTGCAAACCCGGCCGGACGACAGCCTCCTACAACGTTTTCTCCCATCTACGTCCAACTTCAAACCGCTCTGCAAGAAAATGCTGTTCTCAAGGAGAAAATCAATAAGCTGAGTGCCAATCCTGTCTTAGAAAAAGCATTTCAAAAAGGAAAACCGTATTCCAGGCTCAGTCCCGACAGAAAAAGACACAGGAAAAAAGAAGTCCGAGATTTTTTGCTTTGTGTGTCTAAAAAGCTTCCCCCATATTGGATTTTTGAGGAGGTACTGAACATTGTAGTGTCTTTGCTTTGCATGATGTTCAGAACACAGCAATGGACAGTTATGTTTCATTTTTTACTCAAGCATTAATTTATTTCATTGTGCTAGGCAAGCTTCAGAGTGGATGGCCATGAAGTGAAGATTAAAATTCATAGCACTAACCAAGGGAATGTACCAGACACTGGAGAGGAAGAGCGGATAAAGAAGGCTCTTTTGGCAAAAAAATAAAGCATTATTAAATGGTAAAAGGAAATTTGTGTACTTTTTAAGGTCTGGATTAACAACATGTGCCTTTTACTGAGCATGCTGTACCAAGAGAAGAAAACATTTTAACTATGGGATCTTATAATAATTTGATTGAAGTTACTGCAAAGCCAGTAACTTCTTCTTTGTACCTGAGTGTTGTTGTTGTATTACTCTTGCAGATGCAGGCTATCATGAACTTAAAATGGTTCCTGGAAGTGGGCTCCCTTCCCTGACCAAAGTGAAAAAAGAACGTAAACGGCAGAATGGAGAAATACCCATTGAACCTATTCCTGCGGTAAATTTTACCATACTCAAGTTTGAGCCATTATTCAGTCCAGGATCACTGCATACATGTACCATTTTGACTAGTCAGAGACTATCAAATATACAAGTAACCTTGTAGCTATTGGTCTGTGATACTTGGTTGAGTCATGTAATTGTCTGTTGGTACAGTCTTAATAAATACCCATTGAAAATGTATTTTTCAGGCCACCAGAGGTGATGGCTATTAAAGGAAAATCAAGCATATCTTGGAATATCTTTTAGAAATGAAAGATTTTCAAGATATGTTTGAAGGTGATGATGAGCCTACCATTCGGTTGCGCTGGAGATGGGCGGAAAACATCCAAAAAAATTGGTATAGTGATGGCCGTATTTTCAGTGCTCCAAGAAGGAAAGCATAAGCCAGACTACCAGTACACTGCATGCATGTATAATGGTAGCGTTTCATATTTTTTATTGGGATTTAATAACTAGAGAAGTAGACATATGTTCATATCAAACTAGTCTTATCTTGTGTGGCTGTATATTTTCCATAAAGTACATCCAGATACTGGTTTTATGATTCAAGGGTATAGTGGTAAACATATTCTTACTGTGTGTCACTTTTTGAGTGTGTGTATTAATTTTGTGTTTGAACCCCACAGTATATCATATTGCATCCATTTACATAACTCTTGTAGCAAATAATTATTGCACTACAAGTGCAATAAAACCAACCTAAACTATGTGAGTGAAGCAGACATTACTCCTGTTATTGGTTTCTTATAATATTTATTGGTTCATAATGACTTAGTAGGCTACAGGTATAATAATGGTAATAATGATGGTAATAATAGCACTTCTGTAGCAGATAGAGTGCTTTTCAATTGAGTGTCGTAAAACCAAAACCAAAGCAATTACTCTGACCAATCATAACAGAAACAAACAGCATAATGAGCCAATCAGAATGCGAAGCAATTACACGTAGCCGGCGCAAAGGGTGGGAAAATACGTGTGTGCAAGTCGCGATTGGTTTTGGTTTTGCTTATCATTGGTTGAGAAAGAGGCGGGAGTTTTCCTGGCCAATCACAGAGCGAAGCAATGTAAAACCAAAGCAAAACCATAATTACTTTCGACACTCAACTGAAAAACGCTCTATACACATTTGTCTAGGTGCTGTACAATAATCTTAACTCTAAAAACTATATCACAATCTAAATTACTAATACTTAAAATGAAGAAAGAAGGACATCAACTAAATACATACATGTACTTAAATAATCCAGCGCTATCCAAAGTAAGACTTAAAAAGGCAAATTTGTAACATTCATTTAAATAGGGCAATGCTTTCTGCTGAGTGCCTATTTGTTTGTTTGTTTGTTTGTTTAGGAAAAGAAGGGCATGCAGAACTTGTCTCGTGTATGAAAAGTGTCTTTCGCAAGATGAAAGATCTTCAAAGGACTGGACTTGATTTCAATGGCTGTCATTTCAAAATTGAGTGGTAACTATCTGAGCAATTGCAATACTACAGTATATGCCTGAGATTAAGTTAACATACAGTACTTACCTGTACATATATCCACATTATACTTTGATACACACACAGGATTTAATGAAACCCAACTATTTTCCAAATTGGATAGTATGTATAAAAGCAACTGAAACTATTTATTGGTTCATAATGACTTAGTAGGCTACAGGTATAATAATGGTAATAATGATGGTAATAATAGCTCTTCTGTAGCAGATAGAGCTTTAAGTTACATGTCCTTTGCAGCTTTGAATTAATTGTCATCAAGCATAAAAGAACCAATATCATTAAAAATGTGTTCTTTCATTGTTATCTGTCAGTTTCCAGAAGCAAATAATGTTCCAGGTCCAAACAGCAATCCACAGGCATGCCTCATTGTGGATAAGCTGATTGACTTGTGGAGGGACTTTTGTACCTTAATTCTGGCTCTGAGGGCTGACCCTGATGATGATAGCTACATGTCTCCTCAAACATTCCATCATCACGCCAAACAGTGGGCCATGAACTTCCGACGTGTAACTTTTGATGAGGTGAATTTTAGTTTGTGGCTTTATTTTTGTTACCCTCTTTGAATTCACTCATAAAGGGCTTGTTATGAAGAGTCCTTTGAACTTGTGCAAGGGTTACCCTACTTGAGCTACAAGCAAGGCTATGATTGTGAAATGCAGCTCCATTTGACAAAAGGTGTGATTTTGAAATGGTCTTCATACTCCATTTCTCCCCATCTTTGTCCAAGCCCAAGGCATGATGCTATCCTTTGAACTTTTCCAAGTGTTAGGATGTCTTTGACTTGGTAGGGGCACCAGACTGGAGCAGTATATTCAAGGGCACGATGCACTAAGGTCTTATACAAAAGGGAAAAAAGCTTCTAGATTTGAGGGACCAAGCGTTCTGAAGCTAGAACAAAATAAAGGTGTTGTAAGAAGGGTATAGACAGTCTAAGCCTATCTGATTCTATTAAAGAGCATACTATCTTGTACAGTGAGCTTCCTAATTACTGTAGTGCCATAGTATGTATGTTGATCCATTGACATAATCACAAGCAGTATTTGTCAGTGTTTTTACTGTTTTCATTTATTCCTTTTTCCTGTTAGGATGTTACCCCTTACATCCATGGTGAGTATGCATTTAAATTTTGAGTGAGGCAAACCCCTTTCACAGTATTTTAACACATAATTAATTGGTGTTAAATAATCTTTTAGTTCACATTGCCCAGAAAATCAAGCTGAGTAGGGTAAGCTTATTTTGAAGAGGCAGGCTGGCAAAAGACAGATAAGGGAGAAAACAGTTCCTTAAAATAAGAGAAAAAAAGTACCAGAAGAAAACTTCTAGATTGTTTAACTATTACACTTTGCTTTTGAAATGACTGAGCCTACTTTTTGTTCTCTCCTTTAGTTCTTGTTTACCACTGCCATCAGTTCCTTGAGAAGTATGGAGTCATCCACAATCTAAACTGCCAGCCAGTGGAAAACAAGAACCATCTCCAGTCCCAAGCCTTTCAGAGGGGATCACAGAAGGGTGGCAGAGGCCATAGCTATACAATCCAGGTAAATTGTTTTACAATCAAATTGCCAGATGGTAGGTTTAGTGTTCTACCATTGCATTTTGTCCCTGATTATATGTCCACTAAACTAGAGCCTCCTTTCGTGTTGTCAGGTCATGGAACAGGAGAACTGTTTCATGTTTGCCAGGAAGCATGGCCTTGAGCGCAAGAAGAGGGCATATACAAAAGCAGACCCTTCTTGGACATGTTGTGCCTGACAATGAGAGTGATGCAGCAGAAGAACAAGGAGAAGATCCTCTAGTTGCCCAGGAAGTGGAGAGGGAGAAGGAACTGGCTGCTCAGAGGACCTATAGAGTTTTTGATGATGAAGATGACGAGGAAGGTTAAAATGTTTTTAAGACAAAAATTATAAAACACAAACAGCTCCTTTAGGAGTCACCCAGTCTAATATTTCTTAAGTAAAAAACTCACAGAATGATCTTGTTTCTCTGACTATTCTTAAAGCTCCTTTAAACTTTCTACAATAGCTAGAGGGGGAGAGGATTTGTCTTATTTGAAAGAATTACCATACTAGGAGTACTTTTTAAAATTTCAGATAACATGTATATTTCTGGGGGTTTTCTCTACCATCTATTTACTGCTGCAACCCACCATATACACTGTACGCACATATCTATAACGTCTTGAATAAGTTCACTAGCAAAGACAGAATTAAAGTAAGAAGGAAAATTAAAAGAAAGAAAGAAACTGATTGTTGTTACCTGTAATCTATTGAACCTTCTTTTACAAAAACTGAGTTCCAGCCATGGGGGTGCAGGGATCATTTGCTTCTTGGGCGAGCATAATGAAGGCTGGTTGATCCTATCACCTCGCCACGTGCAGCGTGGGTAGGCACTGTGGTCAAAGTCGAACCTAACTTTATTAAACCACGTTATCCCAACAGGATGGGTAGGATCGACTTCGCACACAGTGGACGTGCCCAAACTGCGCGTGCCCCAACCCACCCCAAGCACAGGGTCAAGCTCCCCCCGAGTAGCCTGAAACTTAAGGTTTTGACGTCCCGTGCCATCGGCTCCTCTGATATCGAAGGTAAACTTCCCTTCTCCAAAGCAACTAAGAAAAGCTGCTTTGGGGAAAGGAAGGTTAATATAAGCTCTCCTAGCCCTTCCGCGGTCAGCATTCGTTGTGGCACGCTGAGCGCCAAGTTCATCAAATACAGCTTGGCGAATGCTGAGCCTGTGTTGGTCATTAGGGTCGTAGGCTGGCACTGAACGTCATGCCAAGCGTGAGCTATCCGGGTTCGCTTGGTTCCGTTCGAGAAAAGATTTTAGCTCTGGTTTGATCGAAGATCAATCCATGAATCAAACTCGGAGCTAAAATTTTTCCGTCGAACGAGAACCTCCTGTGCTTCCCCCTCCCCCACGGGTTTCCAAGACATCTTCCACTTCCCAGAGCTGATTGGGATCTTCTTCTTCTTCTTCTTGTGCTTCGTCGTCAGTGGAGAAATCTTCCACGAATTCGAAGTCGGCATCTGCTCTCACCGCCATGATGAACTGTATACATGACTTTGGCTAGCGCAATCGCGCACTATTTGCCTCACCGTAAGTGAACCGATGAATGCTGTAAGCTTTTCTCTCGTATGTCGATTTTGATGATGGATTGGGCTCTTGATATCTAACCTGATCAGTGAGCCAAGTGGTGTCATGGAGTATTTATTTTGAAGACGTTGTTGACTGAAAACGTAACAGTCAAGAGCTTAAGATTCCCAATAAGGAATGTGGCTAGCCGACACGGCAACCTATGGGCAAAGTTTGAGATTCATTACCAGAAACTCGATTTCTAATGTTTTTAATAATCTTTAAGAAAGCACGCAAGAAAACTGGTAACTACATTAAGCTAGTTTGTTCAAAAAGCCCGCGATAAAAAACCAACTTGAAAAATACTTTTCGGGCACGAAATGGTTAATTTCCGAAGTTTTGAGAAACGCACGCCTGGACCGGAAGGTGCAAATATACTTTTCCATCCTATTTTCTACAGTATTGAGGCCCTGCCAGGGTAAATTCCGACAAGTGACATGGCCCAAAAAGTAGCGACAGCACATAAAATGAAATCCCGACGAGAGACATCATCCCCAGCAAAATTCCGACAGTGAAATCAAGGCCGAGAATTAGCCATTTAAACACCAAAACGGGAGATTTTAAATTTCAGACAAGCGACACGAGGACCCCCTTCCCTCTTGATGACTCAACGTATCCGCAGTGATAGCTAACCTCTACATGGAGGGTTCTGAGGAGCAAGCTTTGACATCGACGCCCTGTACACCTAAGATCTGGAAACGCCATGTCCTTTACCATCTTAGATCGTGACAAAGTTGACTCGTTCTTACAACACCTCAATAGTCAACAGCCGACGATCCGTTTCACAATGGAAACTGAGAATGACAACTCAGTTCCCTTCCTTGATACGTTGATCATCAAGGATTTGAACGGATACCTCTCTACCAGTGTTTACAGAAAGCCTACACACACTGACCAGTACCTAGCGTATGATTCACACCACTCACAATCTGTAAAACGCGGTATTGTCAAGTGCCTGTACGATCGATCTAAACACCTCATAACAAAATCATCAGTTATGTCTCGTGAAAAGAAACACCTCTCATCGGTCCTTGTTTCCAACGGTTATCCGTTTTCGTTTGTAAAAAATCTTACGAAAACCAAGGGACGAACAACCACTAAAGAACCGTTGCATGCATTATATATATAACGAGAATTAAACCTATACTTGAAATCAGTTTTATTTTTCCCGATTCAATAAGCTTACACGAAGAACAGCAAAAAATTCAAGACTGGTCTACATGACCGAGCGTAATAAAAAATTATGTCCGGTTTCCAGGTCAGCAACAATTAGGCAAAGAGCCTACACAAGCTTAAATATCACTCCTATTTAGAATAACTGAAAAATACGGGAGAATTTGTAAATATAAAGTGTGAAATGTTTTGCTTGTCCCTAATCACTGTCAGATTCAATCATGAAATGGCAGCGCTTCGCGCTGTGCAACGACAAATTCGCACTCTATTGACTTACGCTGTTGAAAGAAATGTTGAATGCTCGTCTCGTCCTTGAATGTTCGCCCCCTTGCTTTTGTTCGATTGCTTGTCAATAAAATCATTTAACGGTAAATCCAGTGGAACAAAACGGAAAGCCGAAGCCGGCGTCGACAAAACCAGGATCGGATTGGATCGGATCACGGATCGGATCGGATCGGATCACGGATCGGATCGGATCGGATCGGATCACGGATCGGATCGGATCACGGATGGGAAAAGAGTAATAAACACATTGGAGAAATGCTGACATATTGTGACATATTGCGTGACATATTGGAGCGAGTGATTTCCCGCCATGGAAAGTGATTTCCCGACATGTAGTCTCCTTCACGGCTGTCGCCATGGACGAAAGCAAGCGGAAGGGACGCATCATTTTATCATTCAGTTATAATTTCTTTTTTTAAATATCATCTCAAGTGTTTATTTACCTTTTCTATATTTGATATTATTTTAGCAAGGGCAAGAGAAGAGACGAAAAACGAGGTGGGGAGTAACGTTTTTTAGATGTGACGATTAAAGTGTTGTGTACGCTAGCGATTTATTTAGTTAAATCCATGTTGGCTTCTTCCATGAACTCGCTCAGCTCCTCTTAACCTAAATCGCAATTGTTACACGCCAAACGACTTAAATTCCACGAGTATATGGAACTCAGTGATGAACAGTTAGAGATCGCACAATAATTTTGGCCGTCTAGTTGTGAAATCAATCACGTATTTTTCGTATTGTAATATTATAATAATCTTTACAAACCCCTTGGCTCTTTTAATAATTATATACTATAACCACTGTGACCAAAAATATGCTCGTTGATAAATTATTTATATGGAAAGCGACAATTATTTTTTTCAGTGGTGTGAATTCGCCAGCGGAGCTTTTAGGAACCCCGGAGGGCTAGGCATTTTCTTAATTAATTTTCCGATCCGTGATCCGATCCGATCCGTGATCCGATCCGATCCGATCCGATCCGATCCGATCCGATCCTGGTTTTGTCGACGCCGAAGCCGAAGCCATGTTTTTGAAACACAAACTTCGAGCGGGCGCTGAGTTGAAGCCCGCGCTTCTCGGAAGCCATTTGAGTGCTTTGCTCTGATTGGCTGAGCGATTCTACTCTGGACGGTGATTGGTTATATTTTCACATGTGAAGAATGTTGTACGCGAAGCTGATTGGACGTATCGCTTTTTTCACATGTGAAAATATAGCACATATAGAATTCTATTTGTAAAGTTTATTGCCTAAAATTCTCGCTATATATATAATAAAAGTCCGTACGTCGCACTTTCTATGCCGTAATCTATATCAATTTGCATGCTACAAGAGGTCCACTGCACTGAAAACACCAACCACGCATGGTCTGCTGAGTGGGGCTACCAAACTATTTTTAGCGCGTAAGAAAGCAATAAAGCGGGAGTATGCATGCATGCTCTTTAATAATAATTTCAGTTTACAAATTGAAAAACTTTTCGTCGACCCCTTAGGGCGATTCATAATTTGCGACATAAAGGCCAATGCCAAACGTTTAACTTTGGCTAACATTTACGCCCCCAACGATGACAACCCAGCTTTCTTTTTAGATGTTTTTGAACACCTTGATGACTTCAAATGCGACGATATTATCACAGGAGGCGATTTCAATCTTGTACTTGATTTAGAGAAGGATAAAATGGGTGGCCTCCCCAAAACGCACCAAAACTCTCTTAAAATCATTAAGGAATTCTCTGAGAAATTCGATCTAGTTGATGTATGGAGATTTTTGCTCCCGGAAACTAGCAGATATACGTGGAGACGACCCAAACGTACAGTGCAGGCTCGACTTTTTCTTGGTTAGCCAAAGTACTGTTAATATCACAACCCTCTCTGATATCCATCGAGGATACAAATCAGACCACTCTATGATAACATTAAAATTATCTCTGCACTCGAATACTAGGGGACCAGGACTCTGGAAACTAAATACATCATTTTTGACCGAACTAAGCTACGTCAACCAAATTAAGGAGACCATTCAGGAAACGCTAGATGAATATAGGGATGATGACTTCGTTAACCCCTCGCTTCTTTGGGAAATGATTAAACTAAAAGTGCGAGAGAAATCAATATCTTATTCAAAGCACAGAAAGAAACAAACAAAACAGCGTGAAATGGAGTTAGAGCAATCAATCGCCAAATTAGAGGAGGAGCTCGACAAAGGAAACCTTAGTGACTCACAAACCACATTTTTTGAGGATAAAATTGATAAACAAAAGCTTGAGCTTGAAAAAATAATTGAAGATCGCACAAAAAGCTCAATTTTGAGATCAAAATCCAAATGGTACAATGAAGGAGAGGAGAATACCGGAAGTACTTTCTAAGTCTAGAGAAAAGGCATTTTAAACAGAGCACAATCAGCCACATTAAAGTCAGTGAGAACGCTTTTATCAACTCTGATAAAGATATTCTATGTGAGTGCACGTCTTTTTATAAGAACCTCTATGAATCTAAGGGCACGGCAAGCGATTCTCTTGACACGTCAGCTTTTTTGGACGGTGAGAACGATACGGCCCTTAATGCATGTGAAGGACAATTTAACGAAAAAGAGACTCTAGAGGCTTTGAAATCTATGGAATCGGAAAAAACTCCAGGCACCGATGGCTTACCAGCAGAATTCTGTAAATTCTTTTGGAAAGACATATCAACTACTTTATTTCGCTTATGAAACAGGTAAACTTTCAGTCACTCAGAGAAGAGGAATTATTAAGCTTATTCCAAAGAGAGACGCTGAACCGTACTTTATTAAGAACTGGAGACCTTTAACACTGCTTAATTGCGACTATAAAATAGCGGCCAAGGCAACTGCTAGCCGCTTAAAAACTTTTCTTCCCGATCTAATTAACAGCGACCAAACTGGCTTTATAAAAGGCAGATTCATAGGTGAAAACATCAGACTATTAGAAAGTATCATTTGCTATGCCAAAGAGAAAACTATGCCAGGATTACTTTTGTTTCTTGATTTTGAAAAAGCTTTTGACACGATAAAATGGACTTTTATAAAAAAAAAACTCTTAACTATTTTGGTTTTGGCAGTAGTACAACACAATAGTTTGATCTTTTCTACTGCTCTCCAGAGAGCTGCATCTTAAATAACGGTTGGGCGAGTGAGTTTTTTGAAATCTAAAAGAGGTGTTAGGCAGGGCTGTCCCCTGTCACCCTATTTGTTCGTTTTAGCAGTCGAATTGTTAGCGAAAGAAATTCGTAGAAATAGAAAAATTAGTGGTTAATAATGAAGAAATGAAGTCAATAAAGTCAATATGCTGATGATACTACGTTAATACTAGACGGATCAAGTGAGTCGCTAAAAGCTTCCCTTCAAACCTTGGACGACTTTTACAAAGCTTCAGGTTTGAAATTAAACGATAAAAAAACAGAAGCTCTTTGGATTGGATCAAATGCGGGAGTAGCGATGTACCATTTCCTGAGAGGAATTTCAAATGGCCAAAACACAAAGTGAAAGCTCTAGGAGTATGGCTCTCAGTTCACCCGGAGGAAACAGCAAATTTAAATTATGACGAAAAACTTGAAGAGGTCAGGAATACATTAAGCAGCTGGAAATACCGCAGACTGACAGTGATGGGTAAAATAGTGGTGTTAAAAAGCCTTGTTGTTTCACAGCTGGTTTATGTTTTATCACCGCTACTACGAAAAGGCTATTAAAGAAGTAAACAAACTCTTTTTCTCCTTTCTCTGGAATGGAAAAGGAGACAAAATTAAGCGAAATACTATCATTAATGACTATCCAAACGGGGGCCTTAAAATGATAGATATTGTGTCTTTTAGTAAATCCTTGAAAGCTACTTGGATAAAAAAATATTTGGATGAAGAAAACCGAGGCAAGTGGAAACTTTGATCTTGAGTTAAAGACTTTCGGCGGGAAAACAGCTCTTACTGGCAATCTTAACGCAAAGATACCAAAAATATTTTTCAATCTAAAGATAGCTTCATTAGTGAAGTTCTGACAATTTGGGCAGAAGTTAATTTCGAAGACCGAATAGTTTCAGAGAACCACTTTCTCAACCAAAGCATATGGTATAATTCGCTGATTAGAATTGACAACCGCCCAGTTTACTACCCTCCAAGGCATTGTGCAGGGATTACAATGGTCAAACATTTAAAGGACGATTCCAATAATTTTCTTTCTCTGACAGAATTACAGACTAGGTATGGACTAACATTTTGCCCTCTCAAGTATTGCGGAATTTTATCCACAATTAAACTTTTATGGAAAACGCACCAAAATAACTTTGCAACCAATGATCCTAAAAATAAGTACGAAAGCTTTTCGACTAAACTACTGAAAGCTCAGAAAGCAAGCAAACTGGTATACACAAAACTTTTATCAAGGAAAAGTATATCTCCTACGGGCGTCGTTCACACTTGGTGCCCGGGCACCGGTACGAAACTGTGCGTTGTTCAGACTTCGGTGCCCAGTTTTGAAATCGTGTTCACATTCGGTGCCCAGTACCTTGTCACGACATTTAAACTTTCGTGTACTTCACGATGTGGCACATTTCCACTTGCTTCACTGTTCGATCAATGTTGTGATCATCTTTCATCAATTTTTCCACTTGACCATAAACTTCCACGTTTTTCTGCACTCTAACGTCACTGTAAGTGTCGATTAAGGGGGGACTAACTTAACTACCGACTTAGCGTTGTTGCCAAGGGATTTTTGCGGACTGTATTTGTAAAACACAGTTTTTCGGTGTTTTTGCCACTGTATTGGTGAAACGTGCGAAGAGGTGAACATGTAAAATTAATAAATTGCTATTGCGCATGCGTAACTTGCCCCAGGCACCAACCGCGCCTTAGAGAGAAAAATCCCTAAAACTTGGAGAAAATTATGTGAAGTTCCGATCTTTTTTGCCAATCGGAGATATTCCAGCCTTCTTTACAAGCCTACGTAAGCAATTGTTGTTAACGTACATAACTGCGATGATAATGACGAAATGGTATGACGTCATAAATCTCAGAAAAATGCGAATTTCCAAAAATCGATACGTAGAGTTTTGCACCTTGGCGATTGTTAACCATTGGCACCATTTTTGATATCCAGAAGTGTACGCCACTCGAGTTTTAGGCCTTTTTCTGTTCTGGTCACGTGACTTACAAAATATGGTTGTGACTCGAAAATCTTGTAAACCTTTTTGATTGTAAAAACATAGCCAGACAGCTTGCCTGTGCAAGTTAGGGTTTCTAAGATATGAGCGTTGGGAACTTTCCATAGCAACAATGTTGGCTCATTTTGTAGTTAAGTTAGTCCCCCCTTAAAGCATCAACTTGCTCTTTCGTCCACCTTTGACCTTCCGCCATTTCGAAACTGAAGAGCAGGGATTTGTGGGTAAAATAACTGCTAGAAGCAGGGTTTTGTGGTTAAAGTTCTTGGGCACTCGGTAGAATCGTGTGCAGACTTGTGCCCGTGCCCGATTAAGTGCCCGGGTACCAGGTCTCGACCTTGTACCCGTGCCCGAGCACCGTGCCCAATTATTGGCACGGGCACTTACAAAACGTTGTGTTCACATTGGTGCCCGTCAGGCACCGTGCCCGGGTACAGTGCCCGGGCACGAGGTGTGAACGACGCCTAAGGGAATGTGATATAGAAGACGATGAATGTATTAAGTGGCACGAAACTTACCAACTAACTTTTAAGTGCAGCACGAGCACAAGGCTTGTCGAATTCCAGCACAAACTTTTGCACAGACGAATATCAACTAACAAATTCTTAGTCAAAATCGGTCTACAAGATGACCCAAACTACTCCTTTTGCAAAGATGAACCAGAAAAACTTAGTCACCTCTTTTGGTCCTGTCCCAAGGTGACTACTTTTTGGACCTTCTTAATACAACGTTTTGTTTCGTGTCAGATTATTCCAGAAAACTACCAAATCAGTATCCTTATAGCTTTAGGACTGAAACCAGATTCCTTCAAAAATCGTTGCCAAATGAATTTTTGCCTCCTTTTAGCTAGACATTATATTTGGATCTGTAAGAATAACAAAACACTGCCAAAGGTAGAAGGCTTTCTCAGATATCTTAAGTCGATCTATCTAGCTGAACAAAAGGCTGTGGGCACCCTACAAACAAAGTGGGAATTACTGAAAACTTTAATTTAGAAAGCCCCCCCCTCCCCCCCTCCCCCCTTTTCTTTTGTTTGTTTGTTTGATTAGTCCCCAGACCGAACATTCCTTCACTGCCTTCTCACAATGGCTTTGCAACCGGCTGCCATAAAAGTTTGATGCCTGAGTTGTATTTTGAGTATAGAAAGTAATGTGTACTGTTTAGTGTAAATATGTAGTCTTTCTTGTAAATACGATGTCTATAAGTTTTTTGTGTGTTTTGAATATATAATAAATTAAAAAAAAAAAGTTTCCATTTTCGGTTTTTTGTTTATCTTTAGTTATTACTTTGCCCATTTAATTTGCCTCCAACTTTCCTTCACAACTTAAAGAAGAATGGTGAAATTGACAACATCATGTATGAGAAGATCTATCCATCAGGATCCCAACCAGCCAGAATTTATGGGCTTCTAAAATGCACAAACTTCAAGATCACACAACGACACCTCCTTTCCGCCCCATTGTTTCTTCGATTGGAACTTATAATTACAACCTAGCGAATCACTTTTGAATCCGCACATCCCTATGGATTACTGTGCTCAATACATTTTTACTTTTGTCAGTGAAGTCACCAGACTCCATACTTCGAATAAGTTCATGGTTTCTTTCGATGTCGTAAGTCTTTTCACCAACATTCCTCTCATCGACTCTATCGACTTAGCGGTAGACTACACTATGAAGGGTAACCTAAATATCAAATTAGGACAGGAAACTCTTACAAGTTATTTTTCTTTGCCACTGCCCAGACCCATTTTCCTTCTTGGGTAATTTCTACCACCAAATTGATGGGGTGGCCATGGGCTCTCCACTCGCTCCTGTTTTAGCTAATCTTTTCATGGGTCACTATGAAAAACGCTGGTTCGAGGATTATAATTCGGGTATGGAATTTTACCGTAGATATGTCGACGATACCTTTGCTTTGTTTGATACCGAACAGGATGCTTTATCTTTCTATGGTTACCGTAGAAGCTCTATTAAGCCTCCCTCTCTAATAAGCCCCCCGTTTGAAAGTCGGTTTTTGTAATAAGCCCCCCACCCCCTCTCTAATAAGCCCCCCTCCCCCTTTTGGGACATGAAATGTTGTAATTAGTCCCCCATATTTCCTCCTGCAAAATCACCTTCACGTGGCCCAATTGGTTTGTTAGCAAATATGCACTCAAACACGTAATACTGTTGGCTGCTCTTTATTAGATAATATTTCACTGTAGCTGTTCGAGTTTTGTACTAAGACGAAAACAAGGTGTTTAAGATTTGAAATAAGCCCCCCCCCCCGTTAATAAGACCTGAAATTAAATAAGCTCCCCCCTCCCCGGTGGCTTGAAAATCAAGGAAGCCATGCACATCCATTGGGAACAGTCGTCTTTAACTTCCCAGGTCACACACCTTAATTTATCCCCTTCGTATTAATTAGACTCCTTTCTTAGCATAATTAGTTTTACATTTTTTTGGTTCGCGCCTTCATCCTTAATTATTTTTGTTAATAACTCACTTCATTACACTATTTATTGCTTATTTTCATTTTATTCCTCACTGAACAACTGACGATGGATGATGGTCTCATCCAAAACATGTTTTGTCTTCATTAAAAAATAAACTTCAAAAACATCGTGTGGTTCATCAAAGCGACATCTTACTTCGTGCTGCTACGAAGCCTTGGTATTTATTATTATTATTATTATTATTGTTGTTGTTGTTGTTGTACATTGGGGAGGGGGAGAGGAGGTGAGCAGGAGGAACAGTCTCAAGACAGTGCAGCCAGTCGTCAAATCAAAACAAATAAAATCGAAGAAAACGTATTTTGAACGTAATTTATTGTTACTAAAAGAGTTCAAAATATGAAAGTTAAAAAAAAACTTCATATCATATTTACAAAACTGAAGCTAGCAGAAAAACGTAAGAAGAATGAGATTCAGGGGTCCTTGGAGTGCGATAAATTTATCAGATTTGAATTCCACTAAGGAAAAGTTAACGTCCCAAGCCACGCGTTAGCTCTCCGAGAAATTGTCTGATATGCCTACGCTGCATGATGTCTTTGATCCACAAGTTAGTGGAACTCTACCATTCTGTTTTCTCGTAGATAAATGCAAACATTCCTCTTAGCGGGGTGGCGGTCGCATACCAGGTGGTGGACCTACAAGCAGAAAATCGTTATCAATATGCAGTAAACTTATAAACAATGCTCGTGCTGAGGAATCCTATGTACTTTGTGATAAGTGCTGCTGAAAACAATCACTCGTGTATCCTAATGCTCCATGCGGTATTCACACAGTCACTGTAATGCAAGTGGCTTCATTGGTTTTGAAATTCCAAAACTTGGAAAATTTTTTCGTGTCACGATTTTAGTGTTCAGGCCACAACTAAACACCCTTTAAACAAAAAAGGGAAGCCATAAACAAAAGTAATGAATTCCAAGGAAAAAGACTTGAAATGTGTTCTTGTGATGAAGTCAGAATCATGACGTCCCGACGACCTACAGTGTACTTGTAACAGGAAATGACACTAACAGTGCACTGGTCACTCAGTTGCCATTTGCACTTTCTTTCAATTTTGAAGTAGTGTAAGTGTCAGAGCTAGTCAAAGTACAGTAGCAGTGGGTGCAGTGAGAGACCTGAAGTTAAAAACATCACGACAAAAGGAAAGCAGGCAGTTACTTGTTTCAAAAAAATAACCACTGTAGATTGCCACCTCAACAACAACAACAACAAACCACTGTAGACTTGGGTCTGAAAAACCTTCTTCATAGCCAGTCAGTAATGAGCATCCTTACCTCTACCCATAAGTCCTGGTGGGGGCATTCTTCCTGGGGGTCCACCTCGCATTCCTGGTGGCATCATACCTGGGGGTGGCATGCCAGGTGGCATCATGCCCCGGCCAGGGGGGCCCATATCTGGTGGGCGCATACCTGGGGGAGGGCCTCTCATAGGCATACCTGGTGGAGGACCTACACCGAGATTACAAAGACAAAATTTAATGATTTAGTTAACGTAAAGTGTGAGCATAACTTTTCCTATTTGCTAGTCATGAAAATTTCATATTTGGTAGTCATGAAAATGATATTCTCTTATGGTTGGTCTCAAACATGGAAACGAACTTAATATATTTTTTCTTCTATTCTAAGAAGGGTCAAGGTAAAAATTTCTGCTACATTAATTTTTATTTGCTGTTTCCAATAGACCTTATTTGCTTGTACAGTTTGTTTTACCTATACAGATCATGTGACCACACTCAAGAGATTTGGTCCTTTGTCTTGCTCATTAAAAAGACTGCATGCAGACATATTCATGCTTGCATGCACTCTTTTTTAATGAACCAGACAAAGGATCAAATCTCTTGAGTATCATCACATGATCTGTATTGGGAAAACAAAATGTACAAACGAATAAGGTCTACTGCTGTTTATTTGTTGCTTTACTGGGTACAATGCACTTATGATACTTGCATTAAGAGTCTTGACTAGCATAAACTTCATAAAGGTTAAGAGGGTGGACTGTTCACCATTTCACAGTCATCTCCTCTAGTCTGGCTTCAAGTGTGGTAAACAAGATCATTTGTTATGGTTCATGATGTCATTTCTGTAGCGTTCACACTGTGATTAATTATACACTGTACATACCTCCTGGTGGCATTCCTCCCACAGGTGGTCTGGGGGGTGGCGGACCTCTAGTGGGTGCTCCAAGTATTCCCCCTGGGGGCCCTGTCATTGAGCCAGGTACTGAAGTTGGTGGGCCCTGCTGTGGCAGCCCACCTGTTAACAAAACAACAGGAAAAATAACATTATGACATGGAACCACACAAGCATTGGTCGAGTTTCAAAATAACAAGAGCAATCAAGTTCAGTTTAGGTACTTCTACTGACAGCGACACCTAATGACTGTGTGAGGGAAGAATGACCCAGTCAGAAATTATGATCCTGGTGGGACAATGTCTTTTGCTTCAAAGTTTGAAGGTTTCTATGCATCTTTATGAACCTCTCCTTGAGGTTCAACACCATTGCAATAGATGAAATATGAATTCACACACAACTGCAAGGCTGTCAATAGAAGCCGGCAACCGGCTTTTATAGCCGGCTACTAAAGTAAGACCAGCTGGCTACTCTCAGTCTGAAAATGAGTATTTTAACATAACAGCTACAGGAAAAATTGCTCAATTTTTGACTGGCTACTTTCTCTGAGAGACCATCTTCTGAAAACCTTAATGACAGCTCTGAATTGAGGCCACATCAGGACACAGCTTTAAATTTCCGTGAAGTTACAAAGACACTGTTTTCAATCATTCAGGGAAAAGTAAACTACAAGTATAGTGGTTATTTTGCAACCTACCAATTGGTGCCCCTCTTCCCTGTGGCGTCATAAGCTGTGCAGCTGGTCCACCAACACCTCTCACAGGTCCAGCAAGTCCTATGATAAAACATTCCTTTGTTAATTCAATAACAATTTTATTATTCAGATTCAGAAAGTGTATTATTTTTTTATTATGGAAAGGGGGTGGGTTCACACAAGATAAAGAGTTTTGTAAGAGTGTAATAATGGAATAAAGGCCCAGAGTCTCAAAGAGTGGGCAGTCATTATTACACTATTACAAGCTTCAACTGCTCAACAAATTTATCATGGAAGTGAATGAAAAGACTATTTTGGGTTGACTCTGTAGTAAGCCAACTTAACACACGCAGATGCACATGCATGCAGATTCCATTCATTTCATATATCATTCACACTCATTTCTTTCACGGGAACACATGAACCCACAACTGACCTGCTCCCAACGTCAGTGGCTTCATACAGTACAGCTCAAAGGTATTTGACCAACGCACACGCAAAACACACGCACGTTTTTTGCGTTAACGCGTTTGAAAGCGCGTTATTGAAGCGCGCTTTCTCTTTTGTTATTCAGTGCTTGAGTTTCCTTTGTCCAACATTGTTTCCACAAACAAAAGAAATAAGCCAAAATAAGCAAACTGCGGCCAGAAATAGGACTGGAAATGCTACAATAATATTGTATTTCTCTTCATGTTTATTCGACGACAACATTCGCTTAATTCGTGCCAGTTCCAAAACTCTGACGTTAACAGATGTATCCCTTGTTTGGCCAGACTTTTCAAACCTCGAAACATAATGGCGTTTTCAACGCTCAGACAGTGAATGAGCTTTCACTGATGACTTTGGCTAAGAGTTATTTTGGTATAAAAATCCATTTTTAATCGTCCCGAACTGAAGCGAAGAAAACCACTCCAACTTGCTTCCGTGGAATTGTTTTGAAAGTTATTTCCCTGCCAATAGGCGGCGGCGGTGAGAAGGTTACTTCATCAAAACAGCTGTACCCATTACCCACAAAATATCAGCAGTAAAAAAGAACTAGCAAAGAAATACAATCTTTTTAACCAACAGAGCAAATTTACGCGTGCATCTGCTACTGCGGAATGTTCGAAAAGTTCTCGCGCATATGCAAATTTACAGAAATTCTGCACGTGCAATTTGATTGATGGCCAGCGCTACACTGTTTCTTATTTTCGCCGAATTTACAGTTGCACGTATTATTGACGGAATGAAGTTATTTTCGCTTTCTCCGATAAGTCTGTTTCCAGGCTGTCAATGCATATAGAATCATCATCACTGGATTCTTCGTCGCTCTCTGACTCATCATCCCACGGGGAATTCTTCGATCTCTTCATTGTCAACATTGTCTCGCGCTTCAAAGTATAACTCAGCAACTTCATCAAAACTTTGGACATCTTCCGACATGACATGCAAATACGAAACTTCCGTTCTTGAACTCTCCATGATAATAAGACGATAAACGTATACTGGCTAGCGATGGTTTGATAATATTTTTGTTTTTTTTTTGTGTGTGTGTTTTTATGAGTCAAGGAGTGGCAAAAATATCACGACCGCGGATAAAGCAACGGCAATCTTGCACGCTGGACGGTGAAGTAAGAAAATATGAAAGGTCATAATAATTCCTCCATTTCAAGTACATCACTTAGATTTTATTTAAAGGGTGATCAATCTGTTAAGTTATCTTTCTGATAAAGTCTCTGTTTTCGTCGCCGTCTGATGGGACGCTTATAGTGATTTCCTTGCAAAGTCGATTTTCTTCTTTCTTTGTGAGAATTTATATTCGTTACGTTAAACTTATTAAATAAAAATACGGTATTTGCACAACATATAGAAATATTTCTGCCATTTTTCTTTCTGCCCTAGTGTGCTGTAGTTTTGCCACGTATCAAATAACACACCACACGCTCTTCATTTATCACTTCAAATCTATGCAAATTTGCGCTGAAAATTTGGCGGCGTTGTTTACATTTGGTGCGGCCATTTCGACTCTTTATGAAATGTACTTGAAATCCTTGAAAACATGGTAGCCGTATGCAAAAAGGGCCTACTTCATAAACTATAAAAGAATCGATGGCATCACAATTATGAACAGTTAAGTACGTCGTGACGTTCATTTACGCAAGCCGCCGGGCAATTTTTTATAGTCGCTTTCTCACCAGTTTAATACTTCGGTAGTTTGTTTTGTAAATGCAGTCGCTTGATGAAAATATCATGGTTTACTTGGAAATCGGATAAATTCTTCGATTTTCCTGATTTAGACTGAACTGTATTTCTTTATTGGAGCTTTGAAACCAAGAACAATACACCAGCTCATACATACTAATGAGTTGTGCTTCAAGCGCGCTTTTGAAGCGCGTTAGATAAACGGACTCGCGTTAACGCATTTCTAACTAACTCGTTTGAAGCGCGTTAACGTGGACGCTTACCTTTGAGCTGTACTGTAGCTCAGTTGGTTAGAGCATCGCACCGGTAATCGCGAGGTCACGGGTTCAAACCCCGTTGAAGTCCTGAATTTTTTTCAGGCTTCTTTTCGCAATTGCATAAATTGCGTTCAAAACTGCGAGGATCATTCTTCATTTGATTTTCTAATCTATATGCTTAAAGGAGTTATTACACAAGGCAATTTTTTTGTACACTGTTTTGAAGGGGTGGCTCCGCAAAGGTTTCAAACTTCTACATGAATACTCTCAAAATTATATGCACCATTTGGAAGGAATTGGACAGCCTGGTATGCAACCTGTCATCAAATAAGTGCACTTCATTTACTAACTGACCATTCTTGCTGGCAAGTTCTGGCTAAAAGAAAGCAACCTTGAACAAACACTTAACTGACAGAATATTCTGTTGTAATAAACAAACCACCAACCTGGTGGGGCAGCAATTGTAGGGGCCAACGGTGCAGGAACTCCACGCCCAGCAGCACGACCCATGCCAGAACCCGGAGCAGCATTGGCACCAAGCAGCTTAGATTTGGACTGAAAATAATTATACAAGAATATCAACATCAGGTTCCACCAAACTGATAGTCATGTGCCTTTTAAAATTATACAGGCAATTGCATTTGGCAAGAAAATAACTTTTTGGTTGTGGCATTTTATTGCTTTTGTTCACAATTAGCTTGTCAAGGAATTCAAGCATTAATAATAAATAACAATAATAAGTCTTTATTCACCAAAAGATAAAAATACATCTCTTTTGTTACAAGTAAGTATAAGAAATTTAACGTCTAGTAAAAGTGTAGAAGGATGAAAAGTAAGAATTAAACATCTAGTATATCACATAGCTAACGCATATTTAAAAACTGAATGGTTAACAAAAGAGTTTTTAAAACACAGTGTTAATCTTAGGTTTAAAACAAGTTTCTTTCCTAAGATTATAACTAGATGGTTTAACACGAGGCATAATAGATAAAAGTGGATGTCCTTTAGTACTGGAAACTTTCCTGAAGATTTTATGGTCTTGCCTCTTCAAGAAATCATAAACACTTACAGGCTTAGACATACATTTTGTACAGGTGTAAGATCAGACTCGGTTGCGGCATAAACAGATAATGCGTAAGCTCTTATGCGAAAATATGTGTGATGGGAACCATACTGATACCAATATCAGCCTGATAACTGAATAATGTTCTGAGTTATAAGAGGACTATTTACAATTTGATGAATAAGTATTGCGGTTCTCTTTCACTATTGAACTGTACTACTGTCTGGAACTCATCACCTTACATATTATTTCAGTTGGGGGACTCAAGGTCTTTTTCTATGGCCTATACTTGTGACAACATCATCCTTCTATCTCTTCTATTTTATTTCAACAGAGGAGCTCAGGAGGAAGAATAGTGCAGTAAAAGCACATTCCTGACCAATAACGTTGATTGTTTGACACAAGAAATGAAGATGTGAGTGCGTGTTGCAGTTATGAAAGCCTGAAAAAAATTCAAGCTCGAATGGGCGTTGAACCCATGACCTCTGCAATAGCAGTGCAGTGCTCTACCAACTGAGCTACAGCTGTAACAAGCCAACTGGGAGCTACTCATTTACTTGGTTTATAATATTTTTTTGAGGGCTTAATTTTAACAAAATAACAACAAAATAGGAGGCAAGGAGGGAAAGACCTTCTGCACAGCCCCATACATCGATTACGCATGCATTACTCTATTTTATTTTTCACAAGCAAATGTTGAGCATGGATAACATTTGAGACATAAATGCCTTCACTAATGTAATGAGGCTAATGTATGGGGCTTCGTAGAAATATTACAAGGAGAATTTTGGCCTAACAACATGAGAAGTTAAGCAAGAACTTGCATAATTTTGTTTTTGGTCATTTACTTTAGATTTTCCAATAGGTTTCAGTAACAGGGGCCGCGATATAGGACTGTTTTTACCATTTTAATGGAAAATCTAGTTAAGAAAGAATAATAAAATATGTCACTGAAAACAACAACGTTAGATACGTACATCAGAAGCTGGCGGTCCCTCGACTGTCAAAGACACAAGATGTTCTCCTCTCAACAAAACCAAACCAAGAACTCTCTTTTCCTCGCGCTCAGGTGCCTTGCTACTCTTTGGCTTTATTTTCCGGAATTCATCGCAGTCTCCTAAAATAATGTTCATATGCTTGTCAAAAGCTAAAAAGGTTCCTATGAAACTGCGGCCATCTTGTAACGTGCACCGCATTCGGAAGTTGATATGCTGAAGCATCTTCGAACTCTTTCCCACCGTCTGCCAAAGAAAAGGAAACATAATGTAACAGACGAAAAATTCAATACTCTAAGAAACAATTGAGGCTATATTTACCATCTTGGCGGTTAAGATGTTCGCAGTTCCAGCAGATGAAAAATTAAAATTGAAGCTTTAAGGTAAACCGTCTGCAAACGTTCAGGAACGTTTCTTCGCGCGTGAGTCAGCCGCTGGCCAATGAACATTCGGCTCAAAGATTTGTCCATTGATCAAAGATGGCGGACGGTGGAGGAGTACTTGTAGAAAACGCTAAAACAGAGGAAGAAGTTGAGCTTGATTTGGCGAGATGTGCTGCAGAATTTGCAGCTTACTGTCAAGTGGATGTAAAGAATGAGGTATGGTACACATCAATGATTGACTGAATACCATATTTTTTATAGAAGAAGGTCTAAACGCAGTGTGATTTCCGATCTTCATTACAGCGCTTTGTTTTTGTTTGTTTTTCAGTCCAAAACTATCGAAGATACAATAGAGGATATGCTTGTTCGTTTGGATGAATTTTCACATCTAGCAGACACGGTAACAAACAATATGAGGTGGTCTATCCTGTGTTGATACGAATGTTGATCACCGCGATTTGTGTAATTTATGCAGTTCAAAAGACGCATGACCAAGTAATAGAACAAGATTTTTTCGTCGTTCTCACCATTTTATCTCTTAACTGCCTTAACGATTCTATTATTTTTGTGTTACACTATCATATTTTGAATTGATTTTGCCTGTTTGTCGTGGAAAATAACTTGCTTTTCACTATTTGACTTGGAAACAGAAATTATTATCCCACATTGTTAGCGTTCTACTCGCGCCCTATTTGATCAAGTATTCCATTCCATCGGTAACGTCCTTATCGGGGGTTGCGTGACTTTTCCGTGATCTCTTAGTGAGAATGGTCCTGCTAACACCCTAATTTACAACGCACACGCACGAGCTTGCAAAAGATCGTGCAATTTTTGGACCCTTTCCCTCCTATGGGAAAGATTTTAATGGGATGAGTACAGTAAAAACCTGCAATTAAGAACCTGTTAGCCTAAAATTTGGATTTTATACCCCCTATAAACAAGAACCTATTTAGCCTAAAAATTGAAAACAGGTTCTTATTAATATTTTTCTAGAATCATATTTAGTACATTACAGCTCCAGTGCAAGAATCCTATTTGAATAAAAAAGCAGATTCTCATTACTGTAAAAATGAGTTTTTTTGAAGACCAACAGAGCAAAAATAACACAGCAGCGAAAAAACAGCTAACTGCAGCCACGCTCGATCAAACAGTGAATGACCTTTGGACGAACAAGGCAACAAAAACAACTGCATGAAAGCGTCACAAAGTGCCCCTGCAAAAACTCCCAGGCCACCCCTGTGTCCAGTCCATGGGAAGACTGCTGACCGGCATTGTCTTGAGCTTAACTTAGCCTAAATTTCATTTAGCCACATGAAAATAGGCCAATAACCATCTTGTTTTGCAGCTGAGTTTTATTTGCTTTTCTCCAGAATTAAGAACCTATTTTAAGAACCTAAGTAGCCTAAAATTGTGTTAACTACCATTTATATAAGAACCTGTTTAGGCTACTTCCCAAAAATGTAGGTTCTTAGTTGCGGGTTTTTACTGTAACTATATGACTGAAATCTCTTAGGCCGAGTTCAAATGTTGAACTTCTCATGTACCGAATCTAATGCATATGAGAAAAATCTATTGTTTTCGCTCATTTGCATTAGGTTTGGCACATGAGAAGTTCGACGTTTGAACCAGGCCTTAGGTGGCTTTCATAACTATGGAGATGATGATGTCACTTGTTTTAGTGACACTCCTCAAATCCAAAGAACATTTTTTTCATTAATAGCTTTCAAGAGCAAAAAACAGTGAATACAACTTCTTCAAAAATAAGATTTCTAGTGTTCAGAAACTATTCATAAAATGTTTTTTGTATATAGATTGCTAAGTTATTTGGATCATCCTTTCTAGAGCAATATACACTGGATTTCATTTCAATGGTGATCTGGATGCTTGCGAGGAAGGAGGGCACAGGGATAATTTCCTGTACTCCGTAGCTCTTTACTCCAAGCTTCCTTTTCATACTTTTGCATGAATGTAGTACACATGTAAGAGTGTCAATTAACAGATTATCAGTTTATAGTTATTAACCCAAGAATTGAACTCTTTAGGGCACACATAGTTTTACAAACATCAACTTTGGAAGGGAAACTTTAAGAACGACAGTTCTGAGTTGGAAGATTTTGGTTGTTGTCCCACTTTATTTCATAATTTTCCGAAAAACCACCTCAAAATTGTGCATTTTGAATATACTTTTCAGTGCTCGACACTAAATTTGTTGGATACCAGGCAAAGGGCAAGTAAGTGAAAAAAAGTACTACCCCACAAGGGCAAGCCACTAGTCCCCCAAACAAAAACAAAATAAAAAAAAAAAACAGAAAAAAAGTGTGTGGTCCCCCTATTGAGCAACATAAATCTGGCTCATTATCATTGCATGAAAACAATCCAAGATGATGAACCTGTGGTGTCTCTCTCCCAGGTACCTTTACAATACCCCTAGGATATGAACTGCAAGTCTTCTGGTTTATATTACTCAAGCTTCTGATGAAGATTGCTACAAAAAGTTATAGAGTTGTAGTAAATTTATAGAGTTCCAATTTACAGAGTTGTAGTAAAATTATTTTTCCACGAAACTAACTACTGTAGTCCAGGGACTACTAAGTGCATATTGTAGTTTGACCTTAATCAACACCCACCATGTACAGTTTCAAAAAATAACTGTAGGTCCCCCATGTAAGTCACTGGAAATTCTGAGAGGGAGGGGCTCTCAAAACCAGAGTTTTTAAAGACAATTCTGAAGCTAAATTGAAATTTCCAGAGGGCGGGGGATCTAATCCAACCAACTCCCTTTTGGAGGGGTATGGATTTTGTCTAAAACAACAGTGTCAGCTTATCAGGTCATGTCTATATACTTATCAGGTCATGTCTATGTCTCTCTTGAAAAGAAACCGTCCAATTTTAGACATTTTGTGCATGGCCAAAAGGTTTCTGTGATGTCATTTGTGTGTAAGTTCAGGCGTGAAACATGGTGGAAAAGGCAGAAAAGCTTAAACCTGGAATGTTTTAACAGCTGGCAGCCGTGGTAGTAAATCATGGTAGTTCTCCGAGTGATGCACTCGGCTGAGTACACACAAATGACATCATGACTATTCAATGCAACCCAGGTCCTTGTCTAGAATTAAGTGAGAAAGGTCCAATTTTTGCTGCATTTCAAAATAAGTTCTTGCTACTTAAAATAAATTAATTTCCCCTCAAAAGATTTCTAAAAACACCAATTTTGAAAAAAAATGGCTTTGAAATTTTGATTCATGTGCACTGTCATTTTAAGGTCACCATGACAAGCATTTCAAAAGGATGGAGTTGATTTGTACAGTAGTGTAATAAAGTGCATTATTATTTACCTCACCATGTAGTTGCTCGTGAGAGGTTGACGCATGTTGTGCCATCTGTTTAAACAATATCAAAATTAATGTGCCAAATGAAACTTGAAAGAATCTAGCAAGCAGCCTGTATAATTGTTTGTTCCAAGGGAACAGAGATGCATGTCCCTGAATGAGTTGAAAGAATATGAATAATTTTATTGTGCTTTTATTCAACTCACAAATTTCAATTGGCTGTTGGAAAGGCATAGTGAGTGTGAATTATTGGGTTTGCATTGACTGATGAAAACGTACCATGTACAATGTAAGAAACTTGACATGTTTTATATTCTAATTTGGTTTGCATATAGATACGCAATGACTCTTCACAGTCCTTGATAGAAATCATGCCCCAACTATATGCGAGATCTCAGGAACTACCGACAATATTCAGAAAGATTGATCAGCTTGAGGTATAGCAAAAAAGATTTTATGTTTCTCATTTGTTAACCAGGGCCCAAAAATAAATATGTTTCTCTTTGTCATAGGCCTTTGTAAATGCTGTCAAGAGAAATGTTGATGAAGTTGAAGAAAGTGTGGCAACAGCAGAAAAAGAGCTTGGGAGTCATACCATTCAGAAAGTACTCAACTCTATACCAGGTCTCAGACAGGTAACAGTTGACCCTTTACTCTATCATACTTTCAACACAGCAGCTGTTCTGTGCCCAGAACAGCAGCTCATCATGTAAAGGTCCACATCAGCCTAGCGCTGCCATTTGTTACAGTGTACTTCTGACCTTCTGTCTGTCTGTATGTATGTATGTATGTAGAGACCAACACATGATAGCCATCTAAAATAAGCTGTTGTGTCCATGCTTCCCGCTGTGATTCTTGCTGCCTTCTCCCTTCTAGTGCCAATGTTTTCCCGTATCTGGATCCTCCTTTGTTGAAAGTTTACTTGACTTGTGTTGCTTCATGATTTTGGTCATACTTTCTGAAAACTGCTCCAGCCACTCTAAACAAGAGTAAAGCTTCACATTGTCTTTCTTTGTGCGGGTGTATACCAGTAAACGAGTGCAGTGGTAACATGTGGGTAGATGTGCATGTTGTATATGGTGTAGGTCAATTTTATCCTTGGTTCAATTTCTCTAATTTTCTTTTGTTCCTGTGTATGGTAATGTTTGATAATAAGAACAAGACAAAGGAAAATAAAAATTGAACCACAACATATACAGTGTATCTGCATGGAGATGTTGAAATGGACTGGCATCCCGTTAAGAGGGGAGTGGCAATACTCCTAGTCATTTCACACTACAGAAACAGGTTAAAACTTGACCTTGTTTGCCACATGTGGTTTGTTTGTGGGTTAATACCTTTAGAAATAATTATGAGAAAATGAGAATTAGCCATTAGCCCTTACAACTGTTTATTTGAAGGGGCATTAAAGCAATACTGCAGAAGTGATCTGAAAGGTTACAGTTTCAAAACTTGTCAGAATTTTTATACAGTGATAATGCTGCAGTATTTTGCATGGTAAGCATAAGCACCACAGAGTAGAAGAAGAGTCAGATTATTTTTGACAGTACCATCTTTTTGTTACCATGGTAGATCTTGTTGTCATTGTGGATCCCAGTAGGATGTAGGATGTAAATCACACATAAACCTTGGTAAATGGCCCACAAGAACTCACTAAAATTGTCTTTGTTAAAAACTGAGGACAAGAGTTTAGCTAAGAAGGTTTCTTTACAGACCTGGGCTCCATTGCTCATACTGTAGGAATGGTTAACTCAGGATCCAAGTGAACTTTTGATTCCAAGTTAATCTTTAATCATAGATTTTCCCAAATTAAAAGTCAGCCTTCAGAAGTCTCATTTTTTCAGAAAGGTAATCCGTTTCAATCTTCTCCATCCTTCACCATCCTCATTCTCTTTGGTGCTTATCTTCCCTGACAAATTGTCATTTCACTGTCTCCCGTTATTTAAATGCATTTGTCATGTCTCTAATACTAACCTAAAATATCAGCGTGACCGAGCCTCTTTAATATGCGAGATTAACTTTTAATCGTGGCCCAGTTCAGACCGCTATATAGATACTACTTTGGAGATGCCGTTTTTCATGTTATTCTTGTTTAGATGAAGTCCAATCCTCCTAAGAAAGAGAAAGATTCGGCTGAGTGGCAAGCACCGGTCATCTTTAAAACCAGTGACTTCTTTGGTGAAAGCTCTTCTGCTGAACAGTCGACAGATGGCACACAAGATTCAGTGCAAGAAACACAAGAAATATCATCTGATGAACACTCAGAGGAAAGAAGTACGCAGTCTGCGGACAGATGAACTGTCAACACACCAAATAGAACATTCAAAAGAATTTATTTGTAATAAGCTTATGTCGAAGAGTTCTACAAAAAATTGTGCAAAGTGATCCTATATTTTGAACAAGAAACCAAGGTAGTGTACCTTGTACCTGGCGAAACAACCCCCCCCCCCCCCCCCCCCCCATCCCCCCGGATTTTATTCGCTCGTTATTGCTCGCACCAAATAGCTGAGAAACTGGAACAGGCTAAAGGCTCGGGGATAGTTAATGGAGGGATATGGTTATATGAAACCTAGCAAAGTTCTTTGTTATATGTTTTTGTTTGCTATTGTGGGGGTTGACCGTGCACAAATAACAATAGGTGGTTACGCGTGTTCATGCAACTAACCAATAGAAACATTGCGATTATGTAATTCATGCATAGTACATGAGTGCACTGTCATGGACCTTAAAACATAAATCTTGACCTCTTTGTTTTGCTCCTTTGATGTTTGCCGGGCTTCATAACCATTCCCCTCTATATTCGGTCCGAACTATGGTCCGGGCAAACGGCTTCAACATTTGCTTCAACGTCCGTTCGATTTTGTTTTGAAACACACTGAATGGAAGTTGAATGGATGTTGAATGAGTTTAAAAGCGTTTAATCTTAGCTTCAACATCCATTCAACATTTCTTTTGTTATTGCGAATGTTGAACGATGTTGAAGCCGTTTGCCACCCGCTTTTAACATTGTTAGGTATGCGCGTGCGCACTAATCGGTCTCAAAAACAGATTTCCGAAAAGGGTGTTGATGTAATTTTAATTGGCATGATTTATTGGTAATTGTAAGGAAAGGAAGCTATCGCAAAGCAACGAAACGAATTTGAGTATGTCAGTATATTTATGGTAGAATTAATAACAGGGTAATTATCATTATTCAAACGAGTTTAATGTTTTCAGTGGGATTCAAGTGACGAGATTAAAGCCATGAAAATGTTATTAAATAAATCACGTTTGGTGCATCTGTTACGTAAACAATAACAGACAGAGACAAAACAAAATATTAAATTAAATTAAATTAAATTAAAAAGTACACAGGAGAGCGAACCCGTGACAAATCAAGAGCGCATAAGATTGAGACACAAGTAAAATTTCATTGGTTTCCATTACAATGTTTAAATTTCAAGGAAGTGTCATAACTGAAAGTTAATGAAATAAGTAGTGATATTATGAAGAGGTTGAAGAGAGGAAATAAGACGTGCGCACACCCAGACAGTACGCTAACTGCGTGTGGGTACATTAGGCCCAAGTGGTTCAAAGAGCGGATAACTGTACCCAGCGGCCTGGATAAGTCGCTATCCCGGCAGCGAACAAAACATTGCACCGCAACTATATAAGTTTATTTACTTGAGTTGGATAATGACCACAGCTACCCGCTCTTTGATTAACTGGGGCCAGGTTGATAGCGGCCAGTCTATAATTAATATCCTCGGTTCTCACTGAATTCGTCAATATTCCTAAGAACGACTCAGTTTTCCCTCTCTATCTCCTTGATAAATACTAAAATAAAAAAATAATTGAAGAAACCACGAATATTTGTGAGGTTTTGTGCTCCAAACTGAAGATTGGACTGATTCTAAGAGTGTGTATGATTGAGGGCTGAAAAGTGACTGAGCCGTAGAATTGGGTCGTTACTCCTCATTAAGATACTTATCTCCTCGCCTAGTCCTTCAGTGATACTATTCTTTTCGGGTTTTTTTTCTTTTTGTGTTTTTCTCCAGATCTGTACGCCTACTGTTATCCCGGAGGCTTAGTTGTAGATAAGGAAATCCCGGCTATTCATTGTTAGTATAAATCTAATAGCGTTCTATCACGAATGTCGTCCTCTGATTGGCTACGCTACTCGCTATCTATGCTGTGCTAGATAGTGAGTAGCGGTTGTCAACAAAATGAGGCCGCTTCTTGGCGTTTTCGAAGTGTCTGCGAGGAGGATTTGGATAATTTGCTTGTTTAGTTATGAACAACTAGTAGATTTATACTAATTAACAATTAGATTATTCACTCTCGATTTCTATGCGTGATAGCTGATTCGGGCTGCACCCTCATCAGCTATTTAACAATTAAATTATGAGCTCGAGATTTCTATCGCGTGATAGCTGATGAGGGCGCAGCCCGAATCAAATCGAGAGCGAATAATCTAATTGTTTTAGTATAAATCTACTAGTCTTTCAAAACTAAACAAATTGTCGAAATCCTCCTCGCAAACACTTCGAAAACGCGAAGAAGCGGCCGCCATTTTGTTGACAACTGCTACTCACTATCTATCACAGAATAGGTAGCGAGTAGCGTAGCCAATCAGAGAATGGCATTCGTGATAGAACGCTAGTAGATTTATACTAACACGTGGTAGAAATCTCCAGCTCACAAACTAATTGTTAAATAAACGATCAAGAACACCGTAATGAATGCAGTTGTTTTGATCACACAACCGTGACTTTCCTCAGTTACAGAACTTACAGATCACAAACATTACTGAAAGCGATAGAGAGGTGGGCAGTTCATGTCAGGGGGCGGTTATTTCTGATATTCCATTCAAAAAGGGACAATTTCTTGAGAGGGGCTTTGATAAGAGGGACGGCGGTTATTTCGGAATACGCTATGCTTTTATTAGCCTTTCGACTGTTGATTATTGGGATAATTACTGCGGGGGTGGTAATGAAGCTGCGTGACTTCAATCTCGTCATCGATCTTTATGAGTGGGTAGTGAACACGTAACAGTTTCAGGTGAACTCGGAGAAAGCCAGTTGGCTCTGGAGGCTTCCCTTTTGTCAAACGTTTTGGCAAGAAAAAGAAGCTTCGAAAAGTGAAATGTATCTACATCAAGACAAAATGTAAGCCATAACTAAAGGTAAATTCAATTACTTAATTTCCAATTATTTTATCGTGCTTATCTGCCACTGTATTGTACTCTACTGCCTGTATCACCATAAAGTCATATTGAGCCATGGCTGCATGTCCAAGCTCGCGCGCGTTCAAAGACGTCGGTAAACGGAAGGAAAAGCCACACTCGTTCTCGTGGTCTACGGCAATCGAATGGACAAATTCGCATCGCAGATCTAGAAAAAAAGTCGTCTAAGACGGAAATTTGTCTGACATAAGAACCTCTTAAAAGCCAGTAATGCCATACAAACACTATTCAAGGAGATAAATGCCTGAAATCCGTTCTCATTTACCAATCTCATTTTAGTCCCAACGGCGAGTTATTTTAGCCCGACTTTTTATCTAGACGACGAAAACAGAAAGGAAAATTCGCTTAATTCTTTCACCAGTTTCGTATCGGAGGAGCGACTTAGGTGAGAGTCCTTTCCGTTTTCATTCAATATTAATATACATTTATCTAGTTTTGCGCCAAAACAAAAGTAATAATCTTTATGTTTGCTATTGAGAAATTGGAACTATATTGGATGTGCTTTCAAATCATGGCTTGAATACATAAATAACTCGAAATCTTTCTACGACGGTGGTTAGTTCTCAGATTACCTCATATAACGCTTTATGCCAATTGTGACACAACGATAAAATAATATTATGACTTCTTGATGAGATATCCCTCAACATGAGGCTTTGAAAACATGGAGCACAAAAATAAAATAATAAAACTTAAGATATTGGAATTCCTTTTTTGTTGTTGACAACTTATGTTTAGTCTAAACTGAACCCTCAATTGTTGGCTATATTTCGAGAATTTTTCTTCCAATATCTTAATCTGTTTCGTGCAACCCTATCCCAGTCATTGTTTTTAATTTTACCTGTTACATTTTGTGCAAACAATTTGGCCAATTTTTGCGGGCGCCCTTTAAAGCAAATTGACATATTCATACTAATTCATCTCGGCCGAAATAAATTAATTTTCGGTCTCAATATAAAGAAACCATTTTAGGAATTTTGCCGATTAATCAAAGATATAACTTTCGGAGCTTTAAAAACCCGCAGCAACAAGCAAGCAAAAAGTTAATTGCTTCTTGGAAACCCGGAGTTATGGAAACGCAGGGAAACGTCAGAAAGAATTTCCTCTCTTTGACGTGTTCCACATCATTCAGCGACGTGTAAATTAAATATTTAGTGCTTGCACTCAAGAGGCTTCTGCTGCAATCGGTTCCACAACACTCAAGTGTTGTTGCGTGTTTAAGTTGACATTGCGTTGGGTTCTCAGAAATCGACATGAACTGGGTTCTCCTTGCCGACTGCAAGCCAAATACAGAAGAAGAATGTTTTGCTTGTCACCTGATATCTTCCGTAAGCTGAATGGATTGACTTTTATGGCTTCACAATAGAGAATGCGAAAGACATTTGATGAAAGACATGGGGCTTAAAACGTGACGTATTAGCTACCCGAGATCACATTTCCTTCCTGGCGTGTGCATTTTAGGTGGGTTTTCGGTGCGCATTTATAAAGCAGTATCGAAATATCTGCGGCATAATCATCAATCTGTGGCAGTCAAAACGAAACAACTCGAGAAACATGTCTGAAACCGAGGTTCAACGGAGTGAAAGTTTCACAAACGTTGAGTCGCCAGTCGACGGCCATCACTCAATCGTGCGACAGGACGAACAAATATTTCAAGAGGTGAA
Organism: Pachyseris speciosa; assembly: GCA_016490735.1. Taxonomy (NCBI): domain Eukaryota; kingdom Metazoa; phylum Cnidaria; class Anthozoa; order Scleractinia; family Pachyseridae; genus Pachyseris; species Pachyseris speciosa. Next base: position 294,726 of record JAEMWC010000607.1, read on the forward strand.
ATCCAAAGAAACTGATTTCACTTTCAAGATAATGTGCGTTGGGGATTACACGGGTTTCGGCAAAAAGGGTGGCTTTGTCTCCGATTATATTCAACGGCGACCGCTCAGCTTCTATCACAAGCCCACGATTGGAGTCGATTTCTACTTGAATTTTATAACGTGGAGCGACAAACTGACGACAAAGGACTCGACAGTGAAACTGCAGTTTTGGGACGTTGCGGAGCACGAACGCTTTTTGAAGATGACGAGTGTGTTCTGCCGGAATTGCGTCGGTGCGCTTGTATTTTGGGGTCCGAAAAGTCCTTCTCCTCTTGGAAGCGTGTTGAAATGGAGCGAAAAAATCAGAGAAGCGAACCCAAAGGACGCTAATATTCCCTTGGTGCTTGTAATAGAGAACATTCCTACATCGAAGCGCGGTAAACCGATCGATTGGATCGGACACGGGAAACTGATTGAAAGCAAAGTTTTACTGGACGAGTTCTGTGCTAAGAATGGATTTGTAGGCTGGTTTCAGCTTGTTTCAAGGGAGGGCGACGGATATATAGGTGCCATGACCAGGGCAGTCAATTGTCTCGTTCAGAATATTTTCAAACAACAGAATCTTAGAAAACAATGAGCTAACCTCGACTTCCGGTATGAGGCGTTATGCATGCCAAATCCATAAGCACTTCCGGCGACCTGGAAAGTGATACGTTCTTTTCTGAACTGATAACGCCTGTTGCATGTAACTATTATGTATTCATAAGTATGAAAGATATTTTCCAGAGAAGGCAATTCCGTGCCGTACGGTTAGATATCCTTTGTTCGCCTCCATGCGTGACCTGCGTGTTACAATGTGGTCCGCGATAGAGTAGGAGATTGTCTGTATAAATTCCACTCAATAAAAATAAGATGTTTCCAAGCGAAATACACTGGCTTTATTTATTTATTTATTTATTTATTTATTTATTTATTTATTTATTTATTTATTTGCCCCGTATTTTCTCCCTTTGTCCCCGAAAGGCCTGGTTATAATAAGCAGGCTCTCACCTTTCCTTCTCTGATCATGAACACGAGCGAAAATACCTTGATCATGCCAATCTCCCCGTTCATTTAAATCCAATAAGCAACTGTTCCCAGACCAGGTTGGCTTTTAACTATAGAGCGGGGCTCTTGCGGACATGGCCTTGCTTTGGTTTGAAATTGGGGATTAATGACTTTTTCGGAAGTCAAAGATTTTTTCTGTAAGAGTTTGGGGCTGTAAGAAGATTTTAATACAGAATAGGAATTGTCACTACCAATCGAAAAGCAAAACATTCTCATCGTTTCAGCTTCTTCAGGGAGAAGAATAATGGTGAAGGGATTTTGGGTGTCCACTGCTGCACTAAGGAACCATATATTGCTGCTCGTTGCTTAGTGCAGCTGAACATGCTCCGTTATCGGAAAATAGAGTTTCAGCGACACACTCTCATCCCCAACTCACGGAAATCAAAGAGTCCATTAGCCTCCTTCGCAGACGTCTTTGGGCTCGTCACGCGTTCCTTGCCCACGAACGTCTGCTGAACTGAACTGCCACTTCCGTTGGCTGGCAGTTAACCTATGTTTTGAAGAAACCAATAACGAGCTGCGTAAGAATGGAAATCGACACCCGATTCACGTGCATCTTCTGTGAAAATAATCCAGAGGTCGAAGTCCTACTTTCCATAAAACGAACTATGATTGGCTAACCGCCGCGAACGGAAGTGGTAGTTCAGTACAGGAGACGTTCGTGGGCGAGGAACGCGTGACGAGCCCAAAGACGTCTGCGAAGGAGGCTAAGAGTCCATGGGCCATATGGGCCTGACACCAGGAGGCGCAGAAATGAAGCATCATCTGTGGAAATGATATTTGTGATCACCGAAAACAAGATCACCTTCAAGATCCTTCAAGTTCCTGGAGCAATAAAAATTTTACGTTCGTTGGGAAATTCGACCAGAGTAGCCAGCCTCACTAGGGAGGGCAGTTCACTTCCCGTAAAGCATTGTGATCTGCGTGGCTAATCTTATTAAGTCAGCTCCATGTTTTAATATACCCTTGTCCGATATTTGCGGTCTTTCCAGAATCGCCATGGCACGTGGTGTTTTAAATCAAATTATCATGTAGTGTTCTGATAGGTAGAGCAATTCTACTCGGCCATATCAAACCTCTAAATGATAATTACATTACGTGAAACACCAGGTATCTATCCAGAATCGTTTCGCGACCGCTGGACAAGGGGAACGAAGACTCTGGGAACGAGATCGATTGAGGGAGAAGAGACTCGCTTCTCCTCCAGTGCCCCCTCGGCGCTCACTCCAGCGGAGGTTTCGCCAGTCTTAAGATATCGTGCTATTGGCGTGTGCCCTCCACTACCCAAACAAAGTACGAGTGAATGTTAACACTTGAAAGTTTTTTTTTTAATACTACTGCTTAATTCACTTCACAGAAGATGATGGCAAAAGATCTAACAAGACAGTGCAACTACGCCCTGCGCAACAAAAAAAGTGAGCAATCTTACTACACCAGGAGCTCCTGACTACACTATGCCATTCTACATGTATTTTCGTGAGCGCGGATAAGAAAGTTAAAACTGCCAAAAATGGTATACTATATTTCAATTCGAGAAAGCTTTGAAAGATTTTTGACATTAAAATTGGGGTGGAGGCAGTGTGATAACATGGTGTTGTAGTTAATTTATGCTTACAAAGATCCTCGAAAACCGTCAGAGTTCGGTTGTGTGCTTTTCTAAGTATTGCACGAAAGTAATCGAATAACAGA